>SJYA01000730.1:885101-903186 GCA_006410615.1 Neotragus moschatus
CTCCTTGGAAGGAAAATTATGACCAACCTAGACAGCATATTAAAGCAGAGACATTACTTTGCCTACAGAGGTCCTATATCTAGCCAAGGCTGTGGTGGTCATTGTATGCATGAGAGAGTTGGACTGTGAAGAAAGCTGAGTGCCAAAGAATTGATGCTTTTGAACTGTGGTGTTGAAGAAGACTCTTGAGAGTCCCTTGGACTGCAAGGAGATCCAACCAGTCCATCCTAGAGGAGATCAGTCCTGGGTGTTCATTGGAAGGACTGATACTAAAGCTGAAACTCCAATCCTTTGGCCACCTCATGGGAAGAGGTGACTCATTGGAAAAGACTCTGATGCTGGGAGGGATTGGGGGCAGGAGGAGAAGGGGATGACAGAGGATGAGATGGCTGGATGGCATCACTGACTCGATGGGCGTGAGTCTGAGTGAACTCTGGGAGCTGGTGATGGACAGGGAGGCCTGGCATGCTGCCATTCATGGGGTCGCAAAGAATCAGACACGACTGAGCGACTGAACTGAACTGATCTGATGGGGCAGGAGCTTCGACAACTTTTGATGGTCTTTTTCTACAATAATAATTTCCTCTCAGTAATGCTCTTAGGAGTTTATTTTCCATCTAAGCAGAAATGCTGCTGTGAGCCCTAGGGCATAGCTGGTGCAGTGATACTCTGCATAGCCTAACAGCCTTTGTTCTCTGAGCTTAGAGCTGGTGAAGGCTCATGCTAATTATGTATGAATTTCCTTAATTTTATCATTGGGAGTTCAACGTGCATTGCCTGCTGGTTTCATAAATGATGGTCTTTTTCATCTTACTTGCTAATAATTTAAGCGATATATTTTCTATAGAAAGTGAACTAATTGAGATATTTCTTACTCAACTATTATTTTCAAAGTGGTATTTTCAACTATAACTTTGAGGGGGAGGCTATTTAAAAGTTATGTCATTTATTTTTATTCACTCAATCTTTATTTAATATTCATGTATTGGGTTTGATCACTGAATCAGAAAGATACCATGGAGAAGGAAATGGCAACCCACTCCATTATTCTTGCCTGGAAAATCTCTTGGACTGAGGAGCCTGGCGAGCTACAGTCCATGGGGTCATAAAAAAGTTGTACATGACTTAATGACTAACCAACCAACCAACCTTTGGGTACCTACTATGGTTTAAGCACTGCAACAAGTGCAAATGATACCAAGATAAATAAGATTCATTCCCTTCTCTGAAGGAATTTACAACGTAACTGCGGGGTACAGACATTTAAACCATTCATTGTGAAACAAGCAAAACAATAACTAAAATAGAAACACTAAGAGGCACATCCCTGGGTAGAGACAAAGGTGACAATTCTCTGTCCTTGATAGTGAAGGAGGGATAAGAAACCACAGGGCTTAATTGGAACTCCAAGACTTGTGATGCTCCTGAAGTTCTGATTCTAAAGAAGTCAGATATAGGGAGTTGGTTAAAACAAGTATCAGTCGTATTCTACCCGTGTAGATCAGACTAAAGTTGTGAAAGCATTCACTCAGAGTACCTGAAGAACATTATACATTTCAATGTACAGTGAGGAAAGACTTATTTTCTACAGTAATTTCTGTAATTTAAAACTGTTAGGCATTACAGTGAGGAATTATGGAATAAAGAGTTTCCAGAGAATGACTAAAGATCGTGGTTTCCTTATTTTGAGAAGGAAGGGTTTAAAAGAAATAATAAAAAGATGGCTTGTGGCAATAAACACATTAAGCAGTGGATGACTAATGAACTAGGAAGCAATTTTTAAATTACAAATTTAAGGCATGACAAATTTAGGCAATTTTATAAATTATAAAATTTTAGAGTATAAATATTCCAACTACTTATTCAGTGTTTACTTGATAACGTTTCCATAAATTCCTTATTATTGTTTATCTCTTCCCCATCCGTGTTGTGATTCTTGGTAATCTTAATGTTCTTGCTTGCCCATTGATTTCGGGTTGGCCACATGACTTCCTTTGGCAGTGAAATGATGGTTCCGTGAGAATGTACGAACTCTGAAGTGAAGCCACAAGGAACATGAATTAGTTTCTCTCATCCTTCTTGGAGATAATTCTACCCATAAATGATAAGCACGCACTCTGGGTATTTGGTAGACTAGAATGAGAAATACATGGTTCCAACCCTAATCTTAAATCTGAAATAGAGCTTTCCAGCTCAGCTGTAGAGCTGTAAGCATGAAATAAATTGTTGCTTTAAGCCATGGAGATTTGATGATACTAATGAAACATACGTCAGCAGAAATCTGACAAATACAGATAGTTAACTCACTCTCTCTCAAGTCTAGTTTTGCATGAGGATGAATGAAGAGAAAGAACTTAAGCTGTTATAAANGGCAACCCACTCCAGTGTTCTTGCCTGGAGAATCCCAGGGACGGGGGAGCCTGGTGAGCTGCCGTCTGTCTATGGGGTCGCACAGAGTCGGACACGACTGAAGCGACTTAGCAGCAGCAGCAGCATGTTTGATTACTGGGTGGGGAAGATTCCCTGGAGAAGGGAATGGCTACCCATGCCAGTATTCTTGCCTGGAAAATTCCATGGACAGAGAAATCTGGTGGGCTACAGTCCATTGGGTTGCAAAGAGTTGGTCATGACTGAGTGACTAACACTAACACTTGCTTAATTTTAAAGTTCATACTTACTACATAGATCTCTGATCTAGAAATCATCCCTACAAATCCTACATTTAATGAAAATCTATTAAGGCTTTTGCTGTTTGATGCTATGTTGCTCTTGGGCCAAAGTATCTAATTATTTCAATATGCTTTAAACCAGTGGTCCCCAACTTTTCTGGCACCAAGAATCCATTTCATGGAAGACTTTTTCTAGGGACCATAAGGGTGGTTGGTTTTGGGATAATTCAAGCATATAACATTTATTGCATGCCCTATTTCTATTATTATTCTATATAGTTCCATCTCATATCAGGCATTAGATTCCAGGGGTTTGGGACCCCTGCTATAAAACATATGGGAAAAAAATAACTAAGAAGATGAGGAACAATTCCTTTGAGAAAATGTAAAAGGAAATAATGTTTCATCTGAGTAAAAAGGAAAAAGGGGAAATGTGGATTCTCTCTCTAATGATATACAGCATTTTAAGAACTTTTGTGTTTTTTTTTTTTAAATATACAAAGGTAAAGCATGTTATAAACTTCAGTATACTCATACCCCGAATATTTTAGGCATATTAAAAAGATGTAATAAAACACATTAATTGCACTTTGCTATGGATTTAACAAAGAATTTCGCTATATATAGCTGTGTGAAGAATTGTCTCAAGCCTTTGTGGCATAAAGCAACAAACATTTATTATCTTACAGTGCCTCTGGATTTATTATCTGAGCTCAACTTTGTTGGGTGCCTGTCTGTTAGGTTCTCTCCTGATGTTTCAGTCAAGCTGCCATTTGTGGTCTCATCTGAAGGCTCAAGTGGGCAAAGGTTTTTTTGTTTTCTGTTTAACTCAGTAGTGTGGTTGTTGATATGATCAAGTTGTCAATTGATCAGGAGTCAATTGTTTGATGGCTTGTTAGCAGGAGACTCTTCTCATTTCAGGTGGCAGAATTTAGTTCCTTAACATTTGCCAACCAGAGAACTTCCTTATTCCCTTGCCTCATGGTTCTTGCCATAGGATAGCTTGTCATAGGGTAACACATTGTGGACAAATGTGTGAAAGGACAAAAAAGAAGAGTTACCCAAGGTGGAGGCCATAGTCCTTTTTACAGCCTAATCTCAGAAATGAAATTCTTGTTACTCTTGCTCTATTTTGCTAGGTAGAAGTAAGTGACTAAGTCTAACCCACACACAAGGGTTAGAGTGCAGGAATGTCAGGAAGCAGGATGCTGGCCCCATCTCAGAGGCTGTCTCCCACAGGTGAGGTATAACTTTAAAGTGTAAGATGTCCAAGACACCAGGTCTATAAGTACGGGCAGTAAGCATTAATGAAAAATTCTTCTCTGATGTAAATGGTAGCTGTGTGATTGGCAGGTGACAACAGGGTTCTGGACATGGTTACAGAGTCTACATTCTCAAAGCTCTTTAAGAGGATATCATTATTTATCTTAAATCAACAAGACCAGTGTTTTTCAATCAGTGATCTACAAAATCCTTGGATGTTTACAACTATTTTCAGGGTTCTCGACTTTTAGAAACATGAGGTTTATAAAATCTATTATATTTTTATGGAAAAATTTACACAGCTAAATCTAAAAAAAAGTTAAATGAATCACTGATTNCTTTAAGAGGATATCATTATTTATCTTAAATCAACAAGACCAGTGTTTTTCAATCAGTGATCTACAAAATCCTTGGATGTTTACAACTATTTTCAGGGTTCTCGACTTTTAGAAACATGAGGTTTATAAAATCTATTATATTTTTATGGAAAAATTTACACAGCTAAATCTAAAAAAAAGTTAAATGAATCACTGATTGAATGAATAAGTGAATCTTACTTATTTGTCTGTTAGACATGCTGATATGATGGTATAATTTGGGAGTCATTGCTCTGATATTAATCCTAGGAAGAAGGAGATTCTCCTTGATTGAAAACTAATCCTCATTACTATACACCCTCTTACAAATTTCCCGTGGACTAGAATATCTAGCAATTGACACTGTTTTTTTTTTTTAATACTAATTTTCTGTATGCATTTCTATAAGTTTTCTTTCCAAATTATATTGACATTTTAGTTATATTTGAATGAGATAATGATTTCTGATGAATTGTGAATAGATAAGTTTTACATTCAGGCCTCACTTGTGTTTTCCCAATGATTGATGACATTGTGAAGTTAGGTTTTTACTTTCCAGTGCAAAATCAATTTTTCAACTAGAGTAACCTGCAAATGTAATGAGTTGGGAAGAGTCTTTTCTGATTTCCTGCTGAGATTCCATTAGCTGCATTTAGAGACTGCTATGTACACAGATGCACAGTACCAATGGAATGCTGTGTTTCTGTAGTTGCCCCAAACTATTCAGAGACATAAAGTTTGAATGAGTGTCCTGAAATTACAGCCTTTGGAGAGCCTTAAAAGCCTGGGAACAAATGGTGTAGTGTCAATTAGCATAGATATCTTCAAATTTGGGATTTTGTTCTCCAGAGTAAATGTTTTACTTGGGAAACTTCCAGAAATCCTAGGCTTCTAGTACCCACTGAATTCTCCAACTAAAAATATTCCTAAAATGTCTATGTTGAGAGGAAGTTAACTAATTCTTCATTGTTTTCTCTTTTTTATTTGGGGGGTGATATTCAATAATGCCAAAGCAAAATATATGTACTGCATTTCATAAACTAGAAGGAAATTAGTATTAAACTTTATTTGCAAGTTTCAGTGTTTTAGCATGAATATTTTATTCGCTTTGCCATGCTCTTTAGTGTGAATTAGTTAATTTTAAAATATTTGAAGTTGAGTCATTCAAGGGTTTTACAAGTAGCATTGTTAGGAAATGTTATAATTACCATAAGAGAAAATTTAATAAGTGAAATATCAAATCTGTGTAGTCATGATAAGTGGATTTTGCATAGATTTTTTTCTCCTATCTCTTTTTGAGGCTTTCTCTCTTTGATTATTGCATCCTCATGACACTGATATGTGTTTAAAAGCAAAATAACTTATTTGATCAATTAGTTTCCTTGTTCTTCCCTGGTGGCTCAGACAGTAAAGCGTCTGCCTACAATGCCTACCATGTGGGAGATCCAGGTTCAATCCCTGGGTCGGGAAGATCTCCTTGAGAAGGAAATGACAATCCACTTGGTATTCTTGCCTGGAAAATCCCATGGATGGTGGAACCAGGTAGGCTACTGTCCATGGGGTCGCAAAGAGTCGGACATGACTGAGTGACTTCACTTCTCCTTGTTGACAAAATGACAAAATAATCCACTGATTATTTTTTTTCCACAGAATTTCTGAAATCACTAGTATTCTCCATCCCATATGGCATTCACAGATTTAGAATGTTCAAAAAAATTCTTCCAAAGTTGACAAAAGGAAAGTCAATTTAGTACCTCTGAGGGGAAAAATAAATCTAGTGCAAAGCATACAACAAGAAGGAAAACTTGTGAAGAAATAATGTTAAAATATCTAGAGGTGAGAGCAGAGAGAAAATTATATATGACCTTGTATTATCCATCCATCTGACGCAGGACTGCACAAAGGGCCATTGAGTTTTCCCACTGGACACAGGTCCCTTCATGTTATCTATTAAGGAGGTGATAGACTTCCTCCTTATGCTGCCCTTGTGAGAAACCCCCTAGGGTTTTAAATTCAGCCCGGACAACTCAGTATTAGAGAAACAGACCAAGGGTTTAAACACACACACACACACACATACACACAGTACAACACATTGTATGAAATATCTTAGGATCCTAGGGCTGACAGGGACCCAGAAAGGTCATTTAATCTCCCAGCTTGCCTCTGGGCGTGATTGCATTTAAACCATTGAATCTCCTTTGAGAAAGTAAACTGTACAGAATTTCTACTGTTTTAATATTTCAGATGTATATTTGGCATAATTAAACTAAAATTGGGCTTCCCTAGTAGCTCAGATGGTAAAGCGTCTGCCTGCAATGCAGGAAACCCCAGTTTGATTCCTGGGTCAGGAAGTTCCCTAGGGGAAAGGATAGGCTACCCAATTCAATATTCTTGGGCTTCCCTGGTGGCTCAGACAGTAAAGAATCCACCTGCAATCCAAGAGACCAGGGTTCGATCCCTGGGTTGGGAAGATTCCCCTGGAGAAAGGTGTGGCAACCCTCTCCAATCTTCTTGTGGGCTACAGACATTAGGATCGCAGAGTCTGACATGACTGAGCCACGAACACACAGAACCTAAAATCATTAGACTATAACTTTTTTGTAAACATTAAAAAAAAATTACATTGAACAAATTTTAGGTTTAAATCTCCATGAATTTTTACAAATAAATGCACCAGTGGGATTACAACCCAAATCAAATAAAATACCACATTATCTGTGTTACAGAGGCTTTTATCAGTCCCTTACAATTCAGTATTTCCCCACCACCCCACAGATACACTGAATATGTGTTTATATACCTATTAATTAGTTTTTAAAATTATGTATATAATATTATATACGTTATTTATATACATATTAATTTGTTTTCCTATGTTTGAACTTAATATAAACTTAATTACATACATTGGCCTTTGTTTTGGGGTGTTTTTGTTCAATATTACATAATTCTACTTTGACTAAAGAAATTTTTGGTTCTATCATATTCCACTGTATGAAAATAGTAGAATTTAGCCATTCTACTGTAGATAATTTTTTTTTCTATTTTGTTATGAAAAAAGTTGTTTTGAGCATCCTTATGTAATAGTTTGGTCAAGCTATGTGTGCATTTCTGTTGGGGAAATACATAGGAAAGGTATTGTTAGATCACAGTATATATATATATAATCACACACACATGATTGGCTTCAGTAGCATCAAACTCTTTTTCAATTTATACCATAATTATCAGTGTATGAGAATTTCTGTTCTTTCACAATCTTACCGCTATTGGTTTTACAAGTTATTTTAAAATCATAGCCATTCTGGCAGTGTATAAAGATATCTCATTGAAGTTCCAACTTGCACTTTCTCGGTTACTAATGCCCTGGAAGTCATTCTATGACAGTTAATTAAAGATGAAAAGAAAGAGAGAGAGAGAGAGAGAAAGTAGGATTGCATGAAGATGCATTTATTGGGAAGACCTGAAACTGATGTCATTTCTCCACATATTGTGTTGGTCAAAATTTAATTTGGCTACAGGAATTCCATTAACTGTAAGATGTTATAATTTTGTTGATTAGATAGAGACCACAGATTTGAACACCTAGGTAGTCTCTCATACTAAGAAGTGATCTGTAGAAAGGTTTTAACAAGAAAATCATCTCAGTATCATTATTAAATCAGCTTATCTTGACTGTCTCTCTAATAAAATCCAAAGCCATGTCTGCTTACCATTTATTTCTGATTTTGATACTATGTATCTATATGTGTGTGTGTGTATATATATACACACACACACATATATATATAATGAATTGATACCATCTAACCTTTGTTAAACTGAATTCATCTCATATATATTTTGTTATATTGATTTCTCAGTTTTTTTTTATAGAATCTCAGAGTTGAAAAAGAGCACAGAGGTCATCTGGTACAATCCTCATCCAATGCATAAATCCCCTCCAGCTGGTTAAACTCATTTTTAATTCCAAAGCTATTCTCCAAGCTTCTAGTCATTTCATCAGCAAACTTAATTAACAGGAACTCTATTGACTCATGAGGCCAGCTTAACAAAATTAATAAATATATAATTTGGCTGACTGCACAGTGAGGTGAAAGATTTGGGAGTAATGGGCATTACTTCAATGCCTGTAATGCCTGTCATAACATTACCAAGCAATATTAGATAATCCTAAATTCAGTTTGCTGTGAGAAAAATTTATCTAGTTACAATAGCATGCTTTGGGGAGATCAAAAATATTGTGCTTATACGTAAAATGTGCTAGATGGGCATATTAACATTTCAGATGAACTAGATGAAGCAAATAAAACTTTTAAATCATTAACTTTATTAAATTTGTTTTGAAGAATATACCATTTTTAAAAGTTACCACAACTATGGATCAAGCTGCAAATCTGAGGTGCCACAGCTCATATAAACTGCAGCATGAAAAAGATTTCCTGGGCTTGTGCAGTTCACAAACATTTGATCCTAACCAGTATGTTCATGTATAAAACTCAACAAAGAGTGAAATAAAAAATTTGAATTTGTATTATATAAAATTTCAAATTTAATTATGGTAACAAAGATGCCATTGAAAATACTTGACACCTACTTATAAGGCAAATTNCTCCAGGCAATCTTGATTCCAGCTTGTGTTTCTTCCAGTCCAGTGTTTCTCATGATGTACTCTGCATAGGTCATACCATATCCAGTGAAGATGTCTGATTGATCAAATGAGTGTGAAAACTTGTTTCTCTACAGAGGCACAATAAAATCCACACTGTGATGGACAATAGCTATCATCAATTACCTAAGATGCAGATTATAATAATGAAAAAATATTTTATCAACTTTGAAGTTTCTTATTGGTAGAGTGAATTTTTGATGGATTCATAATGACTTTTGCAGACACAAAAGATTATTCAGAGGTCAAATTTAATTTTTAAAATATATATTTCATCTTAAAGAAGCTAGATCTTAAAAATTTGAGCTTACTTTACAACTATTTCTATTATGTTTGGAAGTCTAGCAAATGTGAGCAATCACTTATAAGATTTGTTATTAATATGTAGTCTCCTTCCTAAACTTGAAAGATTAAGACTTATTATAAAAATTATAATTATAAACTTTTACAATATTAAATTTCTTCTTTTTGTACTTTAGTTCCCTATAGATAAGTCTACTAATCCATTACAATTAAGAGAGTTTCCACATGGATCATTTTTACAGGGTAAATTTCTTAGATAATGAATATTACTTATTGACCAGAGATTTAAACCAAGAATACAACTTGAAGATGTTCAGAACAGAGGGCCTTGTTTGTTGTTTGTTTGTAATATCCTTTTGACAGCTCTAATGAAACCCTTCTTACAGCCCACAGACTTCAAAATTTACAGAGAATACTGGTTAGGTAGCACAAAAAGGAATGGTTGTGCCTTATTGTTGCCAAAATTCAGATTAGAGTCTGTAATCTTACTCAAGGTGATTATGCCACTGGTTTCCTATAACTAGTGAATTTTCTAAAGTATTCAGCTCTGAATGCCGTATGTATTTTCTTTTTTATCTGTTAGAATCTTTCCCAAGATAATAAAACAGTATCTTATGTGCTCAGTGTCTCAATCATGTTCAACTCCTTTGCGATCCCCTGGACTGTCACCCATCAGTTTCCTCTGTCCATGGCATTTCCCAGGCAGGAATACTGGAGTGGGTAGCCATTCCCTTCTCCAGTGGATCTTCCCAGCCCAGGGATGGAACCCAGGTTTCCCACACTGCAGGTGGATTCTTTACTGTTTGAGCCGCCAGGGAAGCCCAAACAGCATCTTACTGAATTTTAAATATTTTTGTTGATATACCTGTGCCTTATAGTGTCCCAGCTTTTAAAGCCATTACACTGAACTATAATATTAAACATTTGAATTAATTTTACATATATCTGATCTACTAATTTCATATTGTATGCCTAAGGTTAGAAGAAGGTAGATTAGCGAGTAATGATAGAGAAATAAAGTCACTCTTGGTCATCAAAACCTCCCAGTTACTATTCTTGGATTCCCTGGTATTTCGTCTCTCTTATTGCTCCAGGTATATATTCCAACTGGAGAAGGCGATGGCCCCCCACTCCAGTACTCTCGCCTGGAAAATCCCATGGATGAAGGAGCCTGGTGGGCTGCAGTCCATGGGGTCGCTAAGAGTCGGACACGACTGAGCGATGTCGCTTTCACTTTTCACTTTCATGCATTGGAGAAGGAAACGGCAACCCACTCCAGTGTTCTTGCCTGGAGAATCCCGGGGACGGGGAGCCTGGTGGGCTGCGTCTATGGGGTCACACAGAGTTGGACACGACTGAAGCGATTTAGCAGCAGCAGCAGCAGCATATCTTGCAACAAAGTTTATAAAGTAGTATAAGTTTTATATCACAGTAACTCAGTGGTAAAGAATCTGCCTGCATTGGAGATCCCTAAGTTGAGAAGATCCCCTGGGTCAGGAAGATTTCCCTGGAGAAGGAATGACAACCCACTCTAGTATTCTTGCCTGGGAAATCCCACAGACAGAGGAGCCTGGGTGGGCTGCAGTCCATGGGATCGCAAAAGAGCTGAACGTTACTTAGTGACTAAATGACAACAAAAAGTAGTGGCTAGAACACATCCACAAAGTATACTCAAACTTTCCCTGTTGTTTCAGGGAAAACATCATACCAAAGCTCAGTCTGAGGGATTGCCTCATAGTCCCCTGGTTAAGAATTTGCTTTCCAGTGCAGAGGGTGTGGGTTTGATCCCTGGTCAGGGAGCTAAGATTCCATATGCCTTGTGAACAAAAAACATTAAAGAAGAGAAGCAGCAATATTGTAACAAATTCAAAAGAATTTTGTAATGGTTCACATCAAATAAAAGTCTTAAACATACACACAGAAAGAAAACAAAACTCAGCTTGAGTAGAGACCAAACAGAACAAAGAGACATATTCCATGCAGCTGCAATAACCTGGATTCATCTAAAAACAGCCTTCAGAGTACCTGCAATCTTGCATTTCAAGCTAGAGTACTTCCAGATGACAAATCATACAAGCATGTCAGTGAGTTTTCACAGCTGTAGGACAACCAAAGCACATTTCAGTTCAATGCCAAATTTTCCTGAATATTAAGAGGCAAATAGTTTTGAGTGTGATATTTTAATGCATGCCAACCAATATGCAAAATCAGTAGAATCCCACTCTGCTATGTCAGCCAATTTCACAGATATGATTTGACAGTGGGTTCTTTTTATAATACTAGGAATTCCATGGGACAGTTGTATCAGTGTGAATAGAGTGTACTGTTTTAGAATAAGCAACACATAGTAATTATGGAATTATTTGAATTGAATTGATGCTGAATTGATGCTTTTGGATTGGATGCTGGAGAAGACTCTTGAGAGTCCCTTGGACTGCATGGAGATCAAACTAGTCAATCCTAAAGGAAATCAACCCGAATATTAATTGGAAGGACTGATGCTGGAGCTGAAGCTCCAATACTTAGGCCACCTGATGCAAAGAGCCAACTCATTGGGAAAGACCCTGATGCTGGGATGGACTGAAGGCAGGAGGAGAAAGGGATGACAGAGGATGAGATGGTTGGATGACATCACTGACTCCATGGACATGAGTTTGAGCAAACACTGGGAGTTGGTGATGGACAGGGAAGCCTGGCGTGCTGCAGTCCATGGGGTCACAAAGAGTTGGACAGGACTGAGCGACTGAACAACAGTAACAAATGGATGGAATAGCTATAATAACTGCTTATTGGAGCTATCATATTGCAAGACTATTTTTAAAGTTTTATCACCTTTTAAACCAGTCTAATTTTTATTTTTATTTCAATTACTTAGAGAAAATCTTGATTCTCAAGTATCTACTCATCTTTCTGTTGCAATTACTGTAGATCAGATCATTTGTTTACTGTTGTATTGCTTAGTTCCACTTTCTCAGTGAGAATACCAATTAGCCCAAGGTTGTGATTTAGTTGCATCCATAGTTTACCATTGTACTATACCTTATTTTGAAAATATGTGTTAATTTGCAATGATAATTCAGGAATGAAGAAACTAAACAATGTTAGAAGTATGAGAATGGATTTTCCAAAATAAATAATTTATCAAAATGTTCAAAGGAATATTAAATTATTAAGATAACAGCAAAGATGTTACTGTCATCATTCTAATTGTAACATATGAATTGATGGTAGGTGGTGATAAATAGGCAAGAAGTAGTAGGATATACTTAATGCTTATTTAAACGATGAACACAAAAATGAAATGTCATCTCCCTGAGCAAAAATTGTGTAAATTCACCTCTGTTTTATAGTGTGTACATAATCATGAATTTAAGTGAATATCACTAAAAGATTTTACAAAGTAAATGAGAAAAGTGCTGTGTGTAGGATACAATAAAATAATAACTTGATCAAACCAACAAATAAAACTTGTTTGAATCCTATTTCAGGGTCAGTTTTAGAACTACCTAAGAAGAGGTTAGAGCTTCCCTGGTNCATAATCATGAATTTAAGTGAATATCACTAAAAGATTTTACAAAGTAAATGAGAAAAGTGCTGTGTGTAGGATACAATAAAATAATAACTTGATCAAACCAACAAATAAAACTTGTTTGAATCCTATTTCAGGGTAAGTTTTAGAACTACCTAAGAAGAGGTTAGAGCTTCCCTGGTGGCTCAGACAGTAAAGAATCTACCTGCAATGCAGGGATATCTGGATTTGATCCCTGGGTTGGGAAGATCCCCTGGAGAAGGGCATGGCAACCCATTCCAGGTTGCCTAGAGAATTCGTGGATAGAAAAGCCTGGTGAGCTATAGTCCATGAGGTCACAGAGTCGGATGGGACTTCGCAACTGAGCATAGCACAAGAAGGTTAAGTTCTAGACTAGTCTATGAGATTACCTTTTCAGGTAGTGATTACAGTAATTATTATTAACCCTTTAAAGAAGTGGACAAAAATATTTTGGGTCAAAAAGAAGCAGCAAAACTAAAAATATAGAGTGCTTATTAAACAATGCTATCTAATTACAATTTAAATGTAGTAAAAAACATAGTTCCAAATGTGATTCTGAATCTTTATTTACAGTTGGGTTGCACTATTAATATAAATCACTTATCCATTTCATATATTTATATTTTTATAATGATATCTGTGAAAACATGAAAATTTAAAGAATGATGGATGATAAGTTATGTAATGAAAAAAGATAGGTCATGTAAAGATGACATCGATTCTTTAAAAAATTTATTTACTGAAAAAAAAAAGACCAAATTTGCATAAAAAAGATTGGAATGGTAACTAACAATAAGGTCATTCAGTTCATTTCCATTCAGGCACTCAGTCTTGTCTCACTCTTTGCGATCCCACGGACTGCAGCACGCCAGGCCTCTCTGTCCATCACCAGCTCCCTGAGCTCAAACTCATGTCCATTGAGTTGTTGAGGCCATCCAACCATCTCATCCTCTGTCATCCCCTCCTCCTCCCGCCTTCAACCTTTCCCAGCATCAGGGTCTTTTCAAATGAGTTAGCTCTTTGCATCAGGTGGCCGAAGTATTAGAGTTTCAGCTTCAGCATCAATCCTTCCAGTGAATATTCAGGACTAATTTCTGTTAGGATGGACTGGTTGGATCTCCTTGCATCAAGTCTTCGGCGCTCAGCTTTCTTTATAGTCCAATTCTCACATCCATACATGACTACAGGAAAAACTATAGCCTTGACTAGATGGACCTTTGTTGGCAAAGCAACGTCTTTGCTTTTTAATATGCTGTCTAGTTTGGTCATAACTTTTCTTCTAAGGAGTAAGCATCTTTTAATTTCATGCCTGCAGTCACCATCTGCAGTGATTTTGGAGCCCCTAAAAATAAAGTCTGACACTGTTTCCCCTGTTTCTCCATCTATTTCCCATGAAGTGATGGGACCACATGCCATGATCGTTTACTGAATGTTGAGCTTTAAGCCAACTTTTTCACTCTTTTCTTTCACTTTCATCAAGAAGCTTTTTAATTCTTTTTTACTTTCTGCCATATAGGTGGTGTCATCTGAATATCTGAGGTTATTGATATTTTTCCCGGCAGTCTTGATTCAAGTTTGTGCTTCATCTAGCCCAGCATTTCTCATGATGTACTCAGTATATAAGTTAAATAAGCAGGGTGACAATATACAGCCTTGAACTACTCCTTTTCCTATTTGGAACCAGTCTGTTGTTCCATGGAGAAGGCGATGGCACCCCACTCCAGTACTCTTGCCTGGAAAATCCCATGGACAGAGGAGCCTGGTAGACTGCGGTCCATGTGGTCACGAAGAGTCAGACACGACTGAGCGACTTCCCTTTCACTTTTCACTTCCATGCATTGGAGAAGGAGATGGCAACCTACTCCAGTGTTCTTGCCTGGAGAATCCCAAGGACGGGGGAGCCTGGTGTGCTGCCGTCTATGGGGTCGCACAGATTCGGACATGACTGGAGTGACTTAGCAACAGTAGCAGCTGTTGTTCCATGTCCATTTCTAACTGTTGCTTCCTGACCTGCATATGGATAAAATTATTGTGTACCTTCTTCACTTTTCTTCTTCAAAATTGTCTGACTATTCCTGTCTCTCTGCATCTTTTTTTAGTTTTAAAAATCAATTTGTAAAAAAAATAAATAAATAAATAAATAAAAATTAAAAAAATCAATTTGTCATATGTCACAAAAAAATGTCTTGAGATTTCATTGAAATTATATATAAATTTGAAGGAAATTGACATTTTTGCATTATTGAGTTTTCCAGTCTATGAAAATCCCTCCAACTATTTTTGCATTCTATATTATCTCTCAATAATGTTTTGTAGTTTTGTGTATAAACTGGTNGTTACAAAAAAATGTCTTAATTGAGATTTCATTGAAATTATATATAAATTTGAAGGAAATTGACATTTTTGCATTATTGAGTTTTCCAGTCTATGAAAATCCCTCCAACTATTTTTGCATTCTATATTATCTCTCAATAATGTTTTGTAGTTTTGTGTATAAACTGGTTTTCTGTATTTTTTCTTTTACTCTCCTTACTTTAATCTTATTATAGTCTACTAACTTATCTATCTCCAACTAGTCTTTTCTTTTGCTTGTCTAATCTGCTGTTAATTATACCTACTGAGTTATTTTTTATATTTATTGTGTTCTTTAGCTCTTGGTTTTCCATGGTTTCCAAAGTAATTCTTCATAGATCCTGGTTATGTGACAACATTAACCATATTACTACCACCACCACCCCAATTTTATTAAATATTTTAATGTTAGCTATCTCAAAGTCTGACATCTTTAAGCTGAGAATCTCCAGTAGACTTTTAAAAGTCTTGACTGTAATAACTCATGTGTCAAATGTAGTGTAGTCTATCGCTGTATCAAATTATTTGTGATAGCATGCTGAAAATTATATATGAAAAATTATAGATACAATTTGAATCATTTGAAGATCTTATGTTTCTTCATCGAGGATTTCCTCTGGCCTGTAGCAGGATTTAGATTTGGAAAAATCATTGAAGCCTATCATAGATTAAATTGTCTTTCTCTCATTGTGAAGACTGTATCTGATTCACCATTAATTCTTTGGTGTAGCCATTTAAGAATCCAACTGAAAATTTGAGAATTTCACCAGGTTCCCTCCTCATTGATAGACTCTGGTTTTTCTTTTCTTTCCAGGCTTTTGAAACTGCTCAACCTACCTAGTGGCTCATCCATCACTGATGAAAATGTGCTAAATGCCAGACTGTCCCTCTGCACTTCTCATCAGGATCTTGAGTATAAACTAGGGTGCTCTATTCGCTCTCCCATTTTTTTCAAAAAGGTTTTTTTAATTTGTATTATCCATCTTTTCCCATTGCTACTGGTGAGAGGATTGTTCTGATGCAAACTAGTTCATTGTAGCCAGAATTAGAAGTGGTGGTTTACCTCTTCATTTCAGATTTCAAGGAATATTTATGTGAGACAGTCTCCATGACTAATCAATGGCTCCTAGACACTCACAGCAATACTGTGTAACTTATCTCCTTACAAGAAGATGTACTTCAAAATGTCAGCTACTGGTGATCTGTGTTATCAGTATTTCATGCTTTCAGTCATACTCTAGGCATCCCTTCTATGTGATCATATAAATCTCTAGCCACTTTTCCCCTCACACACTGAATTTTATTGTGTTTAAAATAACATCAATTTTAAGGAATAAAATTTTATATATTATAATTTTCTGAAAAAATACTATGAGTTATAATTATCATATCAAAGATATAAAAATGCCTCCTGATTTAAAAAATGCCAATATGTTAATAATATGAAACTATAGGAAATATAAAACTATATTTAATTTCATAAAATAGGAAAAAGTCTATTTTAATTAAACGAGATATCAAAATATTGGAAAACAAAGAAATAAAAAATTGCCTGTCATAAAAATCTGATGCATAGTGTAGGTTTTTTATTAATTCAGTCATATTTTTTGCAGTCGATGATGAACTAAAAAGCATCATTAGCTAATGAAATAGATGTGAACTTTAAAAAAATTATTTAATGGTAATTAAGAAAAGTTATGACCAACCTAGATAGCATATTCAAAAGCAGAGACATTACTTTGCCAACTAAGGTCCGTCTAGTCAGGGCTATGGTTTTTCCTGTGGTCATGTATGGATGTAAGAGTTGGACTGTGAAGAAGGCTGAGCGCAGAAGAATTGATGCTTTTAGACTGTGGTGTTGGAGAAGACTCTTGAGAGTCCCTTGCACTGCAAGGAGATCCAACCAGTCCATTCTGAGGGAGATCAGCCCTGGGATTTCTTTGGAGGGAATGATGCTAAAGCTGAAACTCCAGTACTTTGGCCACCTCATGCGAGGAGTTGACTCATTGGAAAAGACTCTGATGTTGGGAGGGATTGGGGGCGGGAGGAGAAGGGGACGACCGAGGATGAGATGGCTGGATGGCATCACTGACTCAATGGACATGAGTTTGAGTAAGCTCTGGGAGTTGGTGATGGATGGGGAAGCCTGGCGTGCTGCCATTCATGGGGTTGCAAAGAATCGGACACGACTGAGCGACTGAACTGAACTGAACTGAATGTAAAATCTTTGTGTTTTAAAATATATACACAAACATATACAATGGAATAGGGTCCAAGATTTTCTAAACACTACATATTGAAGTTTCTTTTGTGAAGGATATGAAAAATACTGATTTGTTGGAGAGCTGGTTTTGTGGTGCTGAATTCTCTCAGCTTTTGCTTGTCTGTAAAGGTTTTGATTTCCCCTTCATATTTGAATGAGATCCTTGCTGGGTACAGTAATCTGGGCTGTAGGTTATTTTCNATAGATTTGTTTCTTTGCTGTAAGTCTTATATTTTTTTAATTAAATTATTTATGTATTAAAATAAAGTGAAAAAAAAATAAAAATTTTAAATAAATTGTAAAAAAAAAAAGAAAAATACTGATTACGTGTAATGGATCAATTTTGAATCCTTTTAGAAATTCTTTAAAATTATGATCCTTTAATATGTATCAAGTGGTGGGTAGTCAAACATTATTATACCCCCCAATGAATGAAAATTTGTCTGAATGAGTGAGGATACTATAAGCATATATATATATATATATATATACACACACACTATATATATATATATATACACACACACACACACACTATATATATATATACACACACACTATATATACTATATATATATATACACATATATATAATTTTAGTTTTCAATTTTCATTACTTCAGCACATGTTTAGTACCAGTGCACCAACCAGTATAAC
>SJYA01000730.1:903348-962092 GCA_006410615.1 Neotragus moschatus
CCAGTATAACGAATGCTGAAATAGCTGAAATAACAATTCTCATTTTATTACCTAGTGCTGGTGGTACAGTTTTTGCTCCCAAGTATGTAACACATAGAACAATCAAGGAGTTAATATCTATTTAGAAAATCATATAATAAAGAGTACTATAGCAAAAAAGAAAAATAAACAAAACAACCAAGATGGTAAAGGTATAATTCCATAGAAGATACTCTAGTTCTCCACTGGGAGGTAAAATTCACTGGGCATACATGCTAGGTTTCCAGAGTTCTAATCTCTTGAAGGCAAAGAGATATGAGAGAGCATTGCCTATTTAGTATGAAATTGTTTGATCTGGCTAAAAGATTCGAATGTGTGAGAGTGAGAACTAGAAGTTAGCATTAGAGGGATTATCACAAGCTAGCTTCGGTTTTAAAACAAGGGATTGAGAATTTACCACATAGACTTAGTGAGTCTGTTAAGAGTAGCAAGGGGTGACCATAGATATGATGGGATATGGCAGGTGTTTTCCAAGATGTGCTAATAGTAGAATTTGGCCCATGTGGCAGCAGTCTTCTATTCAAGGAAGAATACTACCGAAACTGTGACCTCCTTATCATCTTTGGCTTTGTTATAAGAGCTAGTATCAATTAAGGGCTTCGTAAGTGCCAGGTATAGTTCAAAGTGTCTTACACGTATAAACTCATCTATTTGGCATAACAATCCAGTGGAAGAGCCCCCATTCTTTCTTATCCCACTTAACAGATGAGGACAGGCCGCAGGGAATTATACAAGTTGTCCATATTCACATAATTTGAAAATGTTGAATCTGGCATTCAGTAGACATCATAACTCCAAAGCTTGAATTCACAAGCCTGGACACTTGCTACTCCATGGAAGTTCACTAGCTGTATCACTTCTGACACATTCACTGACATCTTTTGAAAGCTGTGGGAAATATAAAATTTTAGGCCCTTCCCAGACTTGCATTATAAAAACATCTGCAGACAATGTACATGAACATGAAAGTTTGAGAAACACAGCACACTGCTTCTGTACCCCAAGCTCTTTCTGAAGATCATTCTGGAATAATAGGCCTAAAATGCCTTTTATTCCTATGGACTTTGTTCCAGTTTTTCAGTCACAGCCAGAGATTACAACTAAGTAATAAATATCAAGGAATCTGGATGAAAATTGGAAAACTCACTTTGAATATTTGTCTGCACAGTAAAAATGGCTGTCATATCTGCCTTATCTCCTTAAGTAGGAGCACCAGATTTGGAGGTAAAACAGGCTCAAAAGATACATCGTGGAAAAAAAAGTATAGCACTATTGTACTTCCCAAAAGATATGTTAAGTACCGCTGGATGTCAGACAGATCTTTTTAGATGGTTCATGGGCATGATTGTTACAGAGCAATGACTGAGGAACATAACTCCATTTTCAATTCTTTCTCAATCCTCTGATCAACTCAGAACAAGAATTGTTGATACTCTATGTATCATAACATCTTTCTACCACTGTCCCTTTTAAAAAGATAGAAAACTAGCTTTGGGGCATGCAGTAATAATAAAGTGGAACTTTTATAACTGTTTTGGTTTTGTTGCATTTTTATTTATAATCATTTTAAATTTATAGTTTTAAAGAATGATGGGCTTGAAATTCCCTTTAAAGTAAAAGTTAAGTAAAAATCTATTTTAAACAAAGTAATTAAGACAGTAATTGATACATGGATATGGCAAACACTGTGATGGATATGTGTCAATACTGAAGATTACAGATGTTCAGGAAAAACAGTGTTAAAATATTTAGAAAAAAATCTAAGCATGTAAATCCATGATAGAATTTATTATCAAAGAGTTTTAAGAAGTCTAAAAATCATGTCAATTCACAGTGGCTTTTATTTCCCTTTGTCTGGAGCGTGGTGTTAGCTAAATGTCCTGCCAGGAGGACAAAGGGTCTGGGTCACCCTGTGACTCACCATTCTTCCTTCCAACCGAGACGACACCTGAGTGTGAGAAGGAGCATGATGCGGTCGGTTGAGATAGGAACACATATTTCCTTTTGACAGGAGCACAGATTTTTTTTCCTCTCTGGGAGCATCCCTAAAGACAGTAGCTAGTGGCTACTCAGCTCACCTCCATCACATTCCTGACCTTGTCTTTTTTGGAGGAGGATCAAGAAATTCCAGGATGAGACAAAGAGATAGATACACTAGATGAAAGATCCTTAGCAGAAAAGTGCTATACAAATATTGCTGAGGCATAATATTATTATTTTGAGGAGAAAATTATTTTCCCCATATGTAGGTACCAAATGTATTAAGGGACTATTTGGACTCTACCTTACAATCTTTTTCTTTTTTTTTTTAAATCCAAAACTTATTTAAATAACAACTAACTCCTTCTCAGAGCCACTACGATCTATAAATCACTATATTTTTTAATGCTAGGGAAAATAAAATTACCTCTAAGTGCTTCAAATCCCAGCAGTGTTTTTAATGAACCAAGCTTGTTTTTAATCAATACTTAAGCTGCAGGGGTTTTATTTATTTATATATTTATGTTGTTGCTTTTAGATTTCTGTGCTTACAAAGAGAAAATAGCAGATGTCATGCTTGGAGAAGGGAAGTGACTTTGATGCCACAAATCAATAAGAGGCATTGTTCAGCTAAATATGACAGATAAACATGGGGAAAAAAAAAATGCTGTTTCCCAATCTTAAAGGAAATCACCATCATGAGGCGTCCTCAGGTAAGCACCAGAAAGGGCAGCTTTCGAGCCTGGAGCTTTAGGATGTTTGCAGGAATCTTTTCAGGCTAAGATGAGTCAAGTGTAATACATTCCAGAACATTAAATCTGTCTTTAATTGTTAATCTCTTTTATTTGTAGACCATTTTATTTTTTACAAACTACCTTTACCTCAAATTTTATCCTTTAAATCTCACAACAGTTCTGACAGGCAGACAGAGTGAGGTTTTATTATACTTATCTCACAGATGGAAAATTGGAAATTCTAAGATATTAAACAATTAGCCTAAGGTCATGCAAACTGGTAAACGATAAAGCACAATGGGTACATAATTCATGTAGAGTATCAAGAGAGAGAATTTGTTCTTACTTCATAGCCAAAATGTTCCCAATGAGTATATTGAAACGAAGGGGTTCAGTTTCAAATATAAAAGTAATTAGATGCAAATTAAATTCTTTAAATCCCACATAATCTTTATTAATTTAGTCAAGTAATATTTACTGTGTGCTGACTGCATGCTAGATGTAGTTACGATGCTGAGAGTAGGGTAAAATCCAAGACAGTAGCAGTCCCTGAGTTTGAGAAATTTACAGCTCCCTGGTGGCTCCAACAGTAAAAAATCTGACTGCAATGCAGGAGACCTGGGATGGATCTCTGGGTTGGGAAGCTCCCCTGAAGTAGGGAATGGCAACCCATGCCAGTATCCTTGCCTGGAGAATTAAATGGACAGAGGAGCTAGGGGGGCTATGGTCCATGGGATCGCAAAGAGCTGGACATGACTGGGCAACTTCCACACACATACACACAGAGTAAAAAATTATGGTGAAGTGGGTTTTTTTTTTCACCACTTATATCCAGTTTTCCTGTTAAGTAATTTGACATTGTACATTCAAGTTTAAAATAAATAAAATTTGACACAGCAATTCTACTTTTAAGAATTCATTGTGTGGCCAAGGTGTTGGTATAGGAGGCACGTGAGCTCACTTCCTCCCGTAAGCACAGCATAATTGCAGCTATTTACAGAATAGCTGTATGATAATGACCTAAGGACTAGAAGAAAAGATCTTCCATAACTAGAAACATAAAGAAGGAACTATAATTAGATAGGGAGGAGGGGCAGGGATGAATATAGTCAAGACCTACACTCTCAAGTAGGCAACCCACAAATGGGGGGATAGCCACAGTTGTGGACGAGACCTCTGAGTGACACTCAGAGTTATTTTATTTTTTTTTGTAAAGGATTATATATATTCATGGAGAAGGAAATGGCAGCCCACTCCAGTGTTCTTGCCTGGAGAATCCCAGGGACAGGGGAGCCTGGTGGGCTGCCATCTACGGGGTCGCACAGAGTCGGACACGACTGAAGCGACTTAGCAGCAGCAGCAGTAGCATATATATTCATGGATCTATTAGCCTATGTCCTGCATAGAGTCTCAGAATTCCAGTAATTGCCTTTATTTCTTCTCATTTCTGCTCCTTTCTGTCCAAGTTGGCAGCATTTCTGCTTAAGTGACTGATTGGATCCATGGGTTGCAGGTCTAATCTTTCCAGCAAAAACTTGTACAGTCAGACCTTGGCCCTGTCTCAGCTCATACTATCTGAACAGGCTGAAATTTTTCCAAATTATAAAGTCCTTTTTGCTTAACAGTTCCTTTTAAAATGTATCTGTTTCTCTCACATTTGCTATAAGCAGCAATGAGAAACCAGGTTACATCTTCAACATTTTGCTAGGAAATCTTCTCAGCTAATTATCCAAGTGTGTTGTCTAAAGTTCCACTTTCTACTCAACAGCAGAAAATAATTCAGCCAAGATTTTTGCCACTTTACAAAAGAATATATATTTTGAAGTACGGCCAAGATGGATTTAATGTATAATTCAATGGAGAAATTCCTGGAAATGTACAGTCTCCCGACTACATCGGAAAGAAATGCATAAGATGAACACACCAATTTTAAAAAGTTTGCTCAAACTCGTGTCCATTGAATCAGAGATGCTATCCAGCCATCTCATCCTCTGTCATCCCCTTCTCCTCCTGGCCTCAGTCTTTCCCAGCATCAGGGTCTTTTCCAAAGGACCAGCTTTTCACAAGTGACCAAAGTACTGGAGCTTCAGCTTCACCTTCAGTAATTCCAATGAATATTCAGGACTAATTTCCTTTAGGATTGACTGATTTAACCTCCTTGCAGTCCAAGGGACTCTCAAGAGTCTTCTCCAGCACCAGTTCAGAAGCATCAGTGCTTTGGTGCTCAGCCTTCTCTATGGTCCTTCTCTCATGTACGTACTTGACTACTGGAAAAACCATAGCTTTGACTATACGGAGCTTTGTCAGCAAAGTAATGTCTCTGCTTTTTAAACTCTGTCTAGGTTTGTCAGTCACTCAGTCATATCAGATTCTTTGCAATCCATGAACTGTAGCCTCCCAGCCTCCTCTGTCCCTGGAATGCTCCAGGCAAGGATACTGAGTGGGGTGCCATTTACTTCTCCAGGATATCTTCCTGATCTTCCAGACCTGGGTCTTCTGCACTGCAGGTGAATTCTTTACTGTCTGAGCCACCAGGGAAGTCACAGCTTTCCCAGTTTGTCATAACTTTCCTTTCAAAGAACAAATGTATCTTAATTTCATGGCTGAAGTCATCGTCTACAATGATTTTGGAAGCCAAGAAAATAAAGTTTGTCACTGTTTCCAGTTTTCCCCTTTCTATTTGCCATGCAGTGATGGGACTGGACCCCCTAAATCAATTTTTTGAATGTTGAGTTTTAAGTCTGCTTTTTTACTCTCCTCTTTCACCCACATCAAGAGACTCTTCAGTTCCTCTTCATTTTCTGCCATTAGAGTGGTATCATTTGCATATCTGAGGTTGTTGATATTTCTCCCAGCAATCTTGATTTCAGCTTGTGATTCATCTAGCCCAGCATTTTGCATGATGTACTCTGAGTATAAGTTAAATAAGTAGGGTGACAATATACAGCCTTGTTATACCCCTTTCCCAATTTGGAACCAGTCTGTTGTTCCATGTCCGGTTCTACCTGTTGCTTCTTGACCGGCATACAGGTTCTCAAGAGACAGGTAAGGTGGTCTCTAAAAGGTTCTACAGCATTTTGTGATCTACACAGTCAAATGTTTAGTGTAGTCAGTGAAGCAGAAGTAGATGCTTTTCTGGAATTTGCTTGCTTTCTCTAAGATACAATGAATGCTGGCAGTTAGTGCTGGGAAAACTGGATAGCTAAGTGCAGAAGAATCAGATTGGACTAGTTCCTTATGCCATATGCAAAAATAAACTCAAACTAAATTAAGGACTTAAATGTAAGACCTGAAACCCCAGAAAAGTGAAAGTGTAAGTGTCCAACCCTTTGAGACTCCATGGATTGTAGCCCACCAGGCTCCTCTGTTCATGGGATTCTCCAGGCAGTACTGGGCTGGGTTGCCATTTCCTTCTCCAAGGAATCTTCCCGACCCAGGGATGGAACCTGGGTCTCCCACACTGCAGGAAAATTCTTCAGTGCTGAGCCACCAGGGAAGAACTCCTGAAGAAAATCTAGGCAATATGCTCCTTGACATTGCTCTCAGCAATATTTTTTGGCTCTGCCTCCTCAGGCAAGGGAAATAAAAGCAAAAATACACAAATGGGGCTCTCTCAAATTTAAAAAACTTTTTCATGGTGAAGGGAACTATCAACAAAACAAAAGGTTCACCTGCTGAATGGGAGAAGATATTTGCAAATGATATATCTAATGAGAAAATATTTAAAANATATTTTTTGGCTCTGCCTCCTCAGGCAAGGGAAATAAAAGCAAAAATACACAAATGGGGCTCTCTCAAATTTAAAAAACTTTTTCATGGTGAAGGGAACTATCAACAAAACAAAAGGTTCACCTGCTGAATGGGAGAAGATATTTGCAAATGATATATCTAATGAGAAAATATTTAAAACATACGCATAACATATAACTCAAAATCAGAGGAATAAAAACTTGGCATTTCCTTCAACTTCAGAATATTCTCTTCTTATGGTCAGTTTCTTGCTATCAAAATTTGTTAAAAGCCATAAAAAGTATAGCTTCCTTGCCAACCACTCTCAGAACCATGGAAAAACCTATGTGAAGAATGTTGATTGAGTGTCTAGTTTATATTTCTTTTCAGGCAGAATTTTCTCATAGACAAGCAGTTATTCCTCCTTAACTCCATCTAAGTTTCTTCAAGTTTCTAAAACCTGATCTTAACTTACACAATAAGAAATGCCAGTTTTGCCTTATCTGAGATGAATGCAGAAAAAAAATTTAATCTGTTTATTTAATACTTTGATCTATATGATTCAGATTTCCTGGCTATTATCGTTACCATCTTTCTAAATTCCATATATATGTGTTAGTATACTGTACTGGTGTTTTTCTTTCTGGCTTATTTTACTCTGTATAATAGGCTCCAGTTTCATCCACCTCATTAGAACTGATTCAAATGGATAAGAAAGCTGTGGTACATATACACAATGGAGTATTACTCAGCCATTAAAAAGAATACATTTGAATCAGTTCTAATGAGGTGGATGAAACTGGAGCCGATTATACAGAGTGAAGTAAGCCAGAAAGAAAAACACCAATACAGTATACTAATGCATATATATGGAATTTAGAAAGATGGTAATGATAACCCTGTATGCGAGACAGCAAAAGAGACACAGATGTATAGAACAGTCTTTTGGACTCTGTGGGAGAGGGCGAGGGTGGGATGATTTGGGAGAATGGCATTTAAACATGTATAATATCATATATGAAATGAATTTCCAGTCCAGGTTCGATGCATGATACTGGATGCTTGGGGCTGGTGCACTGGCACGACCCAGAGGGGATGGTAGGGGGAGGGGGGAGGGAGAGGAGTTCAGGATGGGGAACATGTGTATACCTGTGGCAGATTCATGTTGATGTATGGCAAAACCAATACAATATTGTAAAGTAATTAACCTCCAATTAAAATAAATAAATTTATATTTTTTTAAAAAAGATCCCCTGAATATTTTAGTCTCCCTTTGGGAGCCTTTGGGTTTGGAAAAGTAGTTCCAAACTTCTATTCAGTAGAGGCTTCTTTAAATTCTCATGTATTGTGTTTAGATTGTGAAAGGTGAAGCCTGCATCATTCTTTATATAAATGAACGGATTCTCTTACTGACATGGTACAATACATCGCCAAGGATTATCTGCTATATCTATGCCAGGGACTGGGAAAGGGGGGGCGGGCAGTGTAAATAAAATTAGAGAAGGCATAACTTCGGACTCCCAACCTCAGGACTCTGGACAGTGAACTGTTTACTCTCCGTGTTGAAAAGAGTCACGGTGTATTGAGGGGAAAATAAATGTGTGGTCTAAACTGCCGACTGCTTGTCCAGGGAGTGACACACACTTTGCAGATTTGACTTGGTCCAAAAGGTCCGTGTTTTGTGGCTGACGTCCCCATTCATTACGTGTGCTTTAAACGGGAACCAGCAATCATTATTTGCTTTGAGCAGAGCCATGTAATTATTGTATTATAATGACATTACTAACATTTTATTGGCTACTGGAGCTATGAAGAGGAAGACATTGAGGTCCAGCACAAGCTCACTGGCAGAATGCTAAACTCCCTCAGTGGTATCTGCCATCTGCAAAAATAGCCCACGCTTGCCCTCTGTTGAAGTTGCCAATTGGCACTCTACATTCTGGAAGGTTACACCAACCAGGCTTCTCTGGCTGGTGTATAAGAGAAATCCTCAAGAATGAAGATACTAGTGAGAATTTTTATTTTAGGAAGAAAACAAGAGGCAATTTGCTGTGGTAAGAGAAGACTCTAACCTAGGTACTTTTAATCTGTGTGACTTGCACAAGTTATTACAATTCTCTGTATTATTATTTCTTCACTGGTAAATGGGGATTGTGCTTGTCTTTCTTTAAAAGGTTGTTAGGAGGGCATTTTCCAAGGTTTTATACTCTGAGTCGAGTACTTTGCTATACATTGTATCTAGTTGAAAGTGAATAAACTGAGTCAAGTCCTAATAGATAAATTCTAGTGGATAATCTAGTTCTAATGGATTAAAAGTTTAGTGATATAGTGGGTTTTACTGACATAGCAAGGGTGGCAAATGGTCTTTTACCATTAGGCCAGATGTGTTGCTCCTTGAGACTTGTGGTCAAAGTTACATTAATATCATCTCAGTAAACCTGGTGGCTTAGATGGTAAAGAATCTGCCTGCAATGTAGCAGACCTGTGTTCAGTGCTTGGGTTGGAAAAATGCCCTGGAGGAGGAAATGGCACCCCATTCCAGTACTCTTGCCTAGAAAATCCCATGGATAGAGGAGCCTGGCGGGCTACAGTCCATGGGGTCACAAACAGTCAGACAAGACTGGGCGACTAACACTTTTACTTTCACAATAATGAGCACACTGGTTCTAGATGCTGGTTACCAAGGATTCTTGAAGAAATGGTCAAATCTAGAACTTGGTCAGTAAAGATACAAGATGAGCCTGGAACATCTTTCATTTCAGAAGCAGTACTACCACAAATGCAGTGATACAGGAGCCAGCTAAAGAGCTCGCAGTAGCCAGAGCTGGAGCCGTTTGATCAGCCCATTCTGGGTCTTCATCCAAATCATTAATTAACATATATGAATTCATACTTATGTAAATCAATGAAGAAATAAGTAAATGGGGAATAGAGAAATCTCTCACATAGGAAAGTCTGAATAGTCTATGTAGATATGTCGTCCTGAAGGAAGTGGAGTATCACTCCCCATTTCCTAAGTGTGAGCTGCACACAGGGACTTTACCCCAAAGAGAGCGTGGAAAGAGGGGAAAAGAGCCATTCTACCGTAAAGAAGCCTGACAAACTATACCTCAGTCGGGTGATCAAGACTAACATCAATGGTAATGTATTGATAGTATACACCCTTGAAGAACTCTGATAACAACGGTCTTTTTAAAAAGTATTACCTCTCTGTTCTTTCTCCCCAAAACCCATAGCCAAGGTCAGACAAATCTCAATGAAGGCACGTTTTATGAAAAAATCTGGCAGTACTCTTCAAAACTGCCAAGGCCATCAAAAATAAGGAAAGCCCAAGAAACTGTGACAATCAAGAAGAGGTTAAGGAAACATCTTAGCTACATATGATGTGCGTCCTGGATGGAACCCTGAAGCTACAAGAAGCCATTTTGGAACAACTAAGGAAATCTGAATAAAAAGGAGACTTTAGTTATTAAGAACCTATCATTATTTATTCATTAATTATCAGAACTGTATCATACTAATGTTCCTAGTGGGGAAACTGAGGGTGAGGTATATGGAAATGCTTTGTACCATCTTTGCAATTTTTCTGTCATCCAAAACTATTCTAAAATTAAAATTTATTTTAAAATCGTATTAATAGGAATATATCTTCCCCATAGGGATATAACAGAGTTCTTCACAATAAAATGAGAAAATCCAATGAAAGCCAGGACTAAAGTCAACAATTCTCATCCCTAAAAGCTAGACCAGAATTCATTCACTGCTTTCTCTCTTTCTCTTACAGAACAAAGCAAGACAGAAATGAATGCCCGTTTCTATCTTCACATATAATTTGCTGGGAGATTTTTGCAGAAGCTAAGGCCTGTTGCTGGTGATTTGTTAGGTAAGTGACTACTGAAACATCTCTGGTCAATATTATTTGGGTAACAAAGGATATACTCGCATGTCTCTGGTCCATAAATGGTCAATAAGAGACGGCAGAAATTACGTGTGGATATTTACCTAACACTTGAAATTGAAAATTTTAAGGCAATAGCAAGTAGGACCTGATTAATTTTCTATAGAAATGTATCATAACATCTAAGGAGAAGATGAGGGTTAGAGAGATCTTTTGAAAGTAAAGGGCAGAGACAATAAGCAACACACCCAAAGGACACTTCAGGATAAAGGCGGGAGTGAGGCAGTGGGGTCTAGCTCAGGTGTGGAGTAATATCCTACACCCCTCCTCTTGCTAAACCTCTACAGCAGCTTAGGTAAACTGCTTACGTCTTTGAGTAAAAAAATAAAAGCATAAAACTTCACTGGAGTCCTGTGTGTGTTCAGTCAGGTAGCAGTGACCCTTGAAGTGATAAACGTGCCCACTAAAAACTGTTTACATAATGGACGTCACAGGCTGCTGGTTGCTCATGACTTGCCTCTGTTCAAGATGATGAAATTTCAGGTGTTGCAAGTTGGATTGCTCATCCTCTAAGGATGCTTAGGGACACTCTGTGGGTCAGAAAATAACTTCTCAGACAATTTCCTCTCAGAAGGAAAAAAACAAGAATACTTAAATAATACTTCGTCCTTTATTAATAGTTCAAGTAGGTCCTTGGTTATTTCAATGGCATCGTGTAGGTATCACCCGGATGGTAAAATTGAACTGAATAGAAAGAAAGCAGGACATACCCACAACTCTTCTATATCCCCAAGGACACAGAAACCCTTGGAGGTGCAAGCGGTCACCCTCAGAATGGCATGGGGCTGAGTCAGTTCTCCTGCCCAGCAGTCAGGCAGCAGGACTTGGCTTGTATGTGGCAGCTGGGAAAGAAATATAGATGTTCCAGTTTTACATAATGTGTTGAGTTTCCTCTCTCCCTCAGAAACTTGGGTGCCCCTTTTGTCCCTTTTTTGTTTGATTCTTTTAGTTTGCAAAGAAGAGGGATACATAAAGGAGGTTTATTATATGAATATGCACGAGGAAATAGCTAGAACTTGGGAAAGGCAGCAATTGGCTTTAAAGCAGGCCTTACAGAGACTGGTTTGACATTTGGAAGCTGGAAGATTGTTCAGAGGAACTCATTGATTCCTCAGAAACAGACTTTTTTTTTTTTTTTCCCAAAGTATACTAGTGCTCTATGATTTGGGTGACTTTCTTCTGTTCTCTCTATCTCTCTGCCTCTAATATTTTGGGGTCTATGATTACTTTTTCACTATTCATCACACTGCTGCTGCTGCTGCTAAGTCACTTCAGTCGTGTCTGACTCTGTGCGACCCCAGAGACAGCAGCCCACGAGGCTCCCCCGTCCCTGGGATTCTCCAGGCAAGAACACTGGAATGGGTTGCCATTTCCTTCTCCAATGCATGAAAATGAAAAGTGAAGGTGAAGTCACTCAGTTGTGTCCGACTCCTAGCGACCCATGGACTGCAGCCTACCAGGTTCCTCTGCCCATGGGATTTTCCAGCGAAGAGTACTGGAGTGGGTTGCTATTGCTTTCTCCAATTCATCACACTAGCCTATTTTTTTCATAGCATCTGCTTTCTCAAGGTTTTTGCAACCATTATCTGAGTCTCTGCATGCCTTAGAATTACAAGAGAATCTGGTTCATTTGGAAATTCACCATCTGGTGCAAGGAATGCCCACTGGGCAGGGCTTTTTGCCACAGGAGACCGGTGACCATCCTATACTTTGGTAAAGTCAAGGGGCATAGACAACATGCTTGTGGAAATCTGGACAGTGACCACTAGCAGTTCAATATAATTCAGCTGAAGAAATCCCAGACTGATGCCTGCCCCTCAGAGAGTACTTAAAGATGCTCATTGCATCAGAAAATGAAGGAGCCTGTTAGGTGCAGTCACTTTTGGTGTAAGGGGAGGGTACAACTGTCCATGGTCCTGGATGCCACTGTCCCAGGCAGAAGGCAGTGGTGGACTTGTGTATTTTCCTCAGGATGGCCTGTGTGCATAGCAGGTACTTGGGTTCTTTTTTTTTCTTTCTTTCTTCTTTCATTCCTTCCTAGACTAGAAATAATTCAAGAATGCAACAATGAAATGTTTAAAAGTTTACTAAGAATAAGGACCAAACTGTGCTTAGAACAGGGTTTTGTGGTACATGTACAAGGAAGCTTCAGTTCAGTTCAGTTTAGTCACTCAGTCGTGTCTGACCCTTTGCGACCCCATGGGCTGCAGCATGCCAGGCTTCCCCATCCATCACCAACTCCCAGAGCTTACTCAAACTCATGTCCATTGAGTCAGTGATGCCATCCAACCATCTCATCCTCTGTCGTCCCCTCCTCCTCCCACCTTCAATCTTTCCTAGCATCAGGGTCTTTTCAAATGAGTCAGTTCTTCGAAGCAGGCAGCCAAAGTATTGGAGTTTCAGCTTCAGCATCAGTCCTTCCAATGAATGTTCAGGACTGATTTCCTTTAGGATGGACTGATTGGGTCTCCTTGCTATCCAAGGGACTCTTAAGAGTCTTCTCCAACACCTCAGTTCAAAAGCATCAATTCTTCGGCGCTCAGGTTTCTTTTAGTCCAACTTGAGAAACTATAGTCCATCTATACATGACTACTGGAAAAGCCATAGCTTTGACTAGATGGACCTTTGTTGGAAAAATGACCACATTATACCATGGAAATAAAAGTTAACAGCCTCAGGACCCTCTTGACTAGTGAGGCTAGTATGGCTGGGAGGAGGCACCCAGTGAGAGGCAAGTGGTTTTCGCCTTTCTTCTTTATTTGGACTTCTTTTTCCTACAGTCAAGTTGCATTCCTTTCATTCACTTTCTTCTTTTGGCACTAGCAATTTATCAGTGATCTCCCTTACCTCTGAGATAGTTTCCCTGCAAATTGTTAAAGATTCTAAACAGAGCACTGTGTTTTATTTCTATCATTTAATTTCAATAATTAGTATATTACTTTTTTGTAATTACAATTTTAGAATTTTATGTCCTTCTTTGAATAAGAGTTTGATTGCCCCTGTTTGCATATGTGACTAATACTGTTTGGTGTGCACTAAGAGAATTTTTCTTAATGTTTTAATTAAAAACCATGCAATTGGTATTAGATTAAGCTCTACTGTACAACCGTGCCTTCAAAAGAAGTTCCCTGTAATAGAGATTGGTTTCTCGCAGAATTTATGTCAAAGAATACAACAGTCAAATCTGAAATTGAAAAAACTCGCCAAAAGTCAAAAGTTGTAGTTTCCTACCAAATCTTTCTAAATTATACTTTGTAAAATAATGCATAAAATTTAAAGACGAGTGAGATATTATAACATTCGATAGACATGTATCTTAAAAAAATACTAAGTAAAAATAAGTAAGCGTGAGATAAAAAAAAAAATTCTGTAGATAATCCAGGTACTTTGGACAACTTTTTACTTTTCATAGGTAAAATTCTAATGCTAAGAATATAGTTTCATATTTTTGTAATGTAAAAAAGGTATACTTGTAAATTATGCCTTATAATGATATTACTATGGAGGTGCGAATCTCTTCTTTTTGTTTCTCTTTATATTCTATTTCACCACTGCTCAAAGATAATAAAGACCCCAGGCACTGCAGTACTTACTAACTTGTAAGTGTGGAATTGGTAACAGCTCCAATTCCAGTTTGAGATGAATATACATGCACATATTTATATACACATATCAAATCCAGCAAGTGTTTCGCATATGAATTGACTTGTGATTGTTAACTGAAAGTTGATAATAATTGCTTTCACTGTTATTGTTAAAGTTGAGCACTTGAAGCCCTATTAACAATCTCATATTGAACATAAGGGTATTTTTAAAGTCTTGATGGATGTGTTTCATGTTTTAGCTAGACAGAACAATTAAACGCAGACAATTTAAATGGATGAGCTGTTTGAACACTTTCCTTTCTAAAACTATATTCCTTCTAAAGTTCTTTCTACTAGTACCTTTTTAATCTCTGACAGCTAATAGTTACTTTGTATCCCCAAGCACTTAACCAAGGGTAGAAACCACTCTAGGCTTAACTTCACACAAGTTCTGGTTTAGGAAACTGCTGCCAAGTTGGACTTATTCCCTCTTGGTGATTACATTCGTGTCCCACTTTCTGTTTTAGTGGACCAGCCTAGTTCAGGCCTTTACAGCCTTTTTCCTTGGAGTTTCAGTAGCCTTCCGGCTGGACTGTGCATGCTGTCTTACTCGTGGCTGCCAAATTAATGTTGTTCAAAACACATTTTCTGATCATGTCAATTTCCTATATGTGAAATTAAAATGACTACTAAACAGTAGTCATTTTATTAATGTAGTAATTTAATTAAATTCAATGACTACTTAATGGTTTAAAAGATATAAGTATTTACTAAGTTCAGGAATTGGGCAGAGCCCTGCTAATACAAAGATGAATAAAACAGCATACTTGCCTATAGATATTTACAAATTTCTAGGGAAAAATTATATATATTGTTTACTAAGTGGAATTTACTAGAAATTAAGTGCATAAATTTATAGCCCTATTGACATCTAAATATACATATTTAAACACACATGTGTTACAGAATCACACAGATAGATCTCGGATATGTCAGTTCAGTCACTCAGTCATGTCTGACTCTTTGTGACCACATGGACTGCAGCACGCCAGGCCTCCCAGTCCATCACCAACTCCTGGAGTTTACTCAAACTCATGTCCATTGAGTCGGTGATGCCATCCAACCATCTCATCCTCTGTCATCCCCTTCTCCTCTCACCTTCAATCTTTCCCATCATCAGGGCCTTTTCAAATGAGTCAGTTCTTTGCATCAGGTGGCCAATATATTGGAGTTTCAGCTTCAACATCAGTCCTTCCAACAAGTATTCAGGACTGATTTCCTTTAGGGTTGATTTCCTTTAGGACTGGTTGGTTCTCCCTGCAGTCCAAGGGACTCTCAAGAGTCTTCTCCAACACCACAGTTCAAAAGCATAGATTCTTCAGTGTTTAGCTTTCTTTGTAGTCTGACTCTCACATCCATACATGACTACTGGAAAAAAACATAGCTTTGACTAGATGGACCCTTGTTGGCAAAGTAATGTCTCTGCTTTTCAATGAGCTGTCTAGTTTGGTCATAACTTTTCCTCCGAGGAGCAAGCGTCTTTTAATTTCATGGCTGCAGTCACCATCTGCAGTGATTTTGGAGCCCCCTAAAATAAAGTCTGCCACTGTTTCCACTGTTTCCTCATCTGTTTGCCATGAAGTGATGGGATTGGATGCTATGATCTTTGTTTTCTGAATGTTGAGCTTTAAGCCAGCTTTTTCACTCTCCTCTTTCACTTTCATCAAGAGGCTCTTTAGTTCTTCACTTTCTGCCATAGGATATGTAGAGTGGTCATAAACATAAGTCCATTGATTCTGGTATGCAAAAAATAACATTCCATTTTATAGAAAAATTCAGTTTCCAATCTGAGCCTTTAGAGATGTAGTGTATTTGGACCAGATCCGTCCTCACTAGGCAACCCTGGATAAATCCTGGAAGTTAATGTACATTTTTGCCATTGACTCTATNATATGTAGAGTGGTCATAAACATAAGTCCATTGATTCTGGTATGCAAAAAATAACATTCCATTTTATAGAAAAATTCAGTTTCCAATCTGAGCCTTTAGAGATGTAGTGTATTTGGACCAGATCCGTCCTCACTAGGCAACCCTGGATAAATCCTGGAAGTTAATGTACATTTTTGCCATTGACTCTATGTGTCTCCCCAGAATTTCTGTATTGAAATTTGAATCCCAGTGTGATGTTTGGAGGTGGTATCACTGGGATGTGATTAAGACATGAGAATGGAGCTCTCATGAGTAGAATTAGTGCTTTTATAAACAGGACTCAAGGGAAGCACCTGTGAATCACGATTGCCAAAGTGGTACTAAGACCCTTAAGGACACCTGGGCCATAAAGGATCTGAGGATAACAAACATTCAGTTCAGTTCAGTCACTCAGTCATGTCCAACTCTTTGCAACCCCATGAACCACAGCATGCCAGGCCTCCCTGTCTATCACCAACTCCTGGAATTCACCCAAACCATGTCCATCGAGTCGGTGATGCCATCCAACCATCTCATCCTCTGTTGTCCCCTTCTGCTCCTGCCCNATTTGATGTCTGGTTCCTCTGCCTTTTCTAAAACCAGCTTGAACTTCTGGAAGTTCACGGTTCACGTATCGCTGAAACCTGGCTTGGAGAATTTGGGGCATTACTTTACTAGCATGTGAAATGAATACAGTTGTGTGGTAGTTTGAGCATTCTTTGGCATCGCCTTTCTTCAGGATTAGTGGGCTGCTGTCTATGGGGTTGCACAGAGTCGGACACGACTGAAGTGACTTAGCAGCAGGATTGGAATGAAAACTGACCTTTTGCAGTCCTGTGGCCAATAAAGATTCAAACGTTCTTAAAAGCGCAGAGAGTAGAGCACGCCCTCTGTCTCCATCAGGCCAGCTGGGCTTGATATCCTAGGGCCCTTGTCGGGTGCAGACTGCACATGTGCTGCGGCTGACAGCGTTCAGGGGTCCGTCCAGATTCCGGGCGGTGTAGGAAGAGGACCCGCCACCGGCAAGAGAGCGAGGTGGGCTCTGTAAGCCACACTTGGCTGCCAGGGTCCATATGTCTTTTAAAAAGCGAAAGCGAAAGATTCCAAGAGAGCTCCCGTGTACCTTCTATCATGTGAGGATACACTGAGAAGACGGCCAGCTGTTGAACAAGGAACCTGCTCTCTCCAGACGCTGAATCTNAGCCACACTTGGCTGCCAGGGTCCATATGTCTTTTAAAAAGCGAAAGCGAAAGATTCCAAGAGAGCTCCCGTGTACCTTCTATCATGTGAGGATACACTGAGAAGACGGCCAGCTGTTGAACAAGGAACCTGCTCTCTCCAGACGCTGAATCTGCTTATTCCTGTTCTTGGACTTCTCGGCCTTCGGAAATGTGAGGAAATCTTTTCTTTTTTTTTTCTCTGCTTACTGGTCACCCAATTTATGGTGTTTTTGTTCCAGCAGCCCAAGGTACTGAGACAGGCCCTGGAAGGGAGGGTACATGGTTTGCATGTTGCCTGAGTGTGCAGGCAGTCACTGAGGAGACCTTCATCCTGTCTGGTCCCCTCCCGTGTCTGATAAAACATGCTTTGTTCACATCCTCTTGGCCATTTCAAGTATGGTTCTGCCTTCTTCCATTTTCTGTTTGTTACTTCAAATTCTGGAACCTCTTCAAACCGTCTTTCTTAAGTGTTTTGTTTGTGTTTAATTTTTTTCCCCCTAACATGACTGCTAAGTGTTCATAAGTGAAAGTGAAGTCGCTCAGTCGTGTCCGACTCTTTGCGATCCCATGCACTGTAGCCTACCAGGCTCCTCCCTCCATGGGATTCTCCAGGCAAGAGTGCTGGAGTGGGTTGCCATTTCCTTCTCCAGGGAGTGTTCATAAGTCAACACTAACTGGCTCCTTTTCTACCTTGCTCTCCACGTCCACAGTGAACACTGAACAGCCCAGTCACTGTTCATAGAAGGGGGGAGCAGTGCATGAGGGAAGAAACAGGGCCAAGCAGAGGGCAACAGAGGGGACTCACAAGGGGGAACATTTACTGTTTCAAAATATTCTACCTCTTATGACACACATGATAGACGTTAGAGATATAACTATATGCTGACCCTGGTGTGGTATGGTAAAGAGCCTGTCTGCCAGTGTAGGAGGCACAGAGACACTGGCTCTATCCCTGGATTGGGAAGATCCCTGGAGGAGGCCATGGCACCTCACTGCAGGATTCTTGCCTGGAGAATCCCATGGACAGAGGAGCCTGGAGGCTAGAGTTCATGACATCGTAGAGAGTCAGAGACGATTGACTTGACTTAGCACCTGTGCTGCAACAGGAATCATAACACACTGATGTTGCTTATACCACTTTTCAGATCCCATGGGCATGAATAGCATGTGCAGAAATGCAGGGAGACCCTCAGGATTTACAATAATGGCAAACGTTAACAGTGTTTAGGTATTTTCATCTAATTACATTGAACTCATGCTATTTGTTTGGGGCAGATATTCTAGACAGTATTTAAAAAATATTTTTCGGAAAACCATAATCTGATATGGAAATCTAGCATTTCACTTTAAAACCAATATCCACTCTTGTATATTATAATAGACTTGCCAGTTAAGTATGAGCAGGACTCTAAGATTTTGATGCTCTATGTTGCTGTCTAATCACCTATCTAAAATAGATAATAATAGTAATTGATAATTCTTTTACTTATTGAGTATTTATTTTGTTAAAATCATAAATGAGATTTTTAGTATGAATTATCTTACTCAGTCCTCCACAAGCATAATATGATATGCATGCTCAGTCGTGTCCAACTCTTTGTGAACCTGTGGACTGTAGCTCTCCAGGCTCCTTTGTCCATGGAATTTCCCAGGCAAAAATACTAGAGTGGGTTGTCATTCCCTTCTCCACAGAATCCTCCTGACCGAGGGATCAAACCTGTGTCTCTTGCATTAGCAGGCAGATTCTTTACCACTGCACCACCTGGGAAGCCCTATAATATGATATACTTGATTTTAATATATCCCTTTTATAAATGAAAAATTAAACCTTCAGTTCAGTTGCTCAGTCATGTCCGACTCTTTGAGACCCCATGAATTGCAGCATGCGAGGCCTCCCTGTCCATCACCAACTCCCGGAGTTCACTCAAACTCACATCCAGCGAGTCAGTGATGCCATCCAGCCATCTCATCCTCTGTCATCCCCTTCTCCTCCTGCCCCCAATTCCTCCCAGCACCAGAGTCTTTTCCAATGAGTCAACTCTTCCTATGAGGTGGCCAAAGTACTGGAGTTTCAGCTTTAGCATCATTCCTTCCAAAGAAATCCCAGGACTGATCTCTTTCAGAATGGACTGGTTGGATCTCCTTGCAGTCCAAGGGACTCTCAAGAGTCTTCTCCAGCACCACAGTTCAAAGGCATCAATTCTTCAGTGCTCAGCTTTCTTCACAGTCCAACTCTCACATCCATACATGACCACAGGAAAAACCATAGCCTTGACTAGATGGACATATGTTGGCAAAGTAACGTCTCTGCTTTTGAATATGCTATCTAGGTTGGTCATAACTTTCCTTCCAAGGAGTAAGTGTCTTTGAATTTCATGGCTGCAGTCACCATCTGCAGTGATTTTGGAGCCCCCCAAAATAAAGTCTGACACTGTTTCCCCATCTATTTCCCATGAAGTATAAGTATAATTATAGTAATAATTATGGTATGTGAACCTGTTCTCCTTTTTTGGACAATATACCCATTGACAGTGTTTCAGCTCGGGTCTCATTGATTCTGGGAGACTTATGTACAGAATCACATACACACTGCACAAACACAGCCCAAATCTAATTCAATCAATAATGTAAATATTTGCTTCACTCTAGAAGCCTATAAGCTTATGCATAGGCTAGGATGCTATGCATAAATCTATGTGACTTTCTAAAAGAGCCCAGTGATGCTTTTCAGAACTGCTTTACTCCCTAAAAATGTCCTAGGAATGAAGCCTTAGTAGATTTTTTTTTCCCTGTTTGCAGGCATGTTTTAACTGGTCTACTTGAAATACTGTTATGAAGCTTAGGGAATCCACGGTTATTATCTGTGAATTTCATGTTTATATCTTTGATTATAGCAAAGAGACTTCTAAATTTGACTTCTAAAGAAAAACTTCTGAATAACAGATGATTCATATTTTTTACAAAAACAAGGATCAAATCGAGAAGCAAAGGAATTCATTACCCTTAGTAAAATAAAATGACTAATGTGCAAATATGGGAAAGGTCATTGTATTTGATGCTCGCATTATGCATAAAGAATGAGACTTCTTTTGAAGTGTTTATTATAGTGATTTGCCATGGGACTGAGTTATGAAATCAGTGCATGTAATTAAAATGCAAAGTGTCTGAGTCCTGTAGTAACACACTAGTGGCTTAATACAATCTAGGACACACACACTTGGTTATTTGTGACCATACTTTTTGTTTAGAGAAGAAAAAGGAGTTAGCCATGTATGGACAAGATGAGTAACTTCATAATAAAACAGAGACAGTTGACATCTCAATATGGTTTGACTTTCTCCTGTCTAGTGAAAGATCATTTCATGGGCTTTATCATGGGAGTGTTAAACTAGAAATTTATTAAAGGGAGCAGAGAGTGGTGACCTGATGATTTGAGTCAGAACATAGGAATTCACATTCTGGCTTGCTTCCTTCTCCTTTTAATAAAACTAGGCCAATATCAACCTCCTTCAGCCAGTGATTCTTCATCTTCAGTGATGACTGGGAAAGCAGTATCCACTCTCCTATCAACAAATAATTTAAAATATATATATATAAAATTACATAAAATGCTAGTTAAGCTTCAAAGGTAATAATTTCCTGTATTGCAAAGGATTGATAGGAGTGAGACATTCTTAATGACCACAGTGAGCTGGGTGGGGATGGATCTTAGGGCACTTGCTGACTTCTGTACGGCTCTTGCACAACCTTTCACAGTTCTGAAAGATGTTTGTGCAAATATGCCTTTAGTTTCAGTTCTTCTAGCACGTTCATTATTTTTTATGTCACTTCTTGAGGGCCAAGTTTCCCAAGCAGTTTACAATTTAGCTTTTATGCATCTATGCAAGAGATTTATGTGTGCTATTTTTGAATGTTTTTAAAGGAACTATTTGGAATAGGTTTATTCTTTCTATTGATTATTATTATTTTTGGCTCAGTTAATAGGTTGCCACATTACTTAGTGAGTCTAAGATTGAATATCCTGTTTGTATATCTGAAGCAGGTAATTATTGTCATTTTGAAGCTGGTAGTGTTCACTTGAAAGTAAAAATTACATTGATTCTCTGACTTGAGTAAAAATACTTTCTACAGAAAATGTTCATGACACTTTGTTCTAGACTTTTTAAAAAAAACTCTGTAACTGTCATATCTAAGTTCCACCAAAAAAATGAGTTTATATTTGTACTGAAGGCAGTTATCTTCAAATATTATCTGTTTAGTTATTTAAATAATTTCGATAATTGAGAATATGTGGATTGGTTTTAGCTAATGACATAGTTTTCTAAATATTTTAATGAAAAAAAAAGAACCTCTCCATGCAGTTCAGATATAACTAGATTATTTAATGAACTACGTGGAGAAAATGGACTGAGCAGCCTTGGGTTACCAGCTGTGTAACCTTGAGGGAGTTAATCTCTGTAACCCTCAGTTTCTCTTCCATGAAATACTGACATAAATGATAATATCGAATCTAGTTATACAGATTTGTGGTTGAAATCAAATAATGCTTATATGTTGTGCAAGGAAGTACTATAAAGTATAAAATAGTACATACTTTTTTAGTACTAGCAAATATCTTTATCACACTAAAACATCACTTAAATACATTTCAGTGTTGCAGGCTCTTTTCTTCTTGAAATGCCTTTGGTAAAAGAAAGGCTACAAATTTCCATCTTTTTGGCTTCTTTCTCTTGTCTCCTCCTCCTCTGTATGTCTCTTCCGGTGTAGATGTTAGTGTCCTTTGGTGTTTGATCTGCCCTCTTCACTCCTTACAGTCCACTGGTTGGAATTTTTCTGTAATTCACTAATCCGTCTAGGGCATGACTGTCTCCTGAACCATATTTCTCATTGTGGAAAACTGTAATAGCACTTATCCAATCACTGATCCCAGATATATTTAATCTTTAACTTGTATATTGAGCAGATTACCAAGGTTTGTTAAATTCACCACTCATGTATTTCCCAGATCTCCCTACAGATGCTATCTTTGTTCAAGTCTCTCTCATTTGGATTGTTTAAAGAGCCAGTTAGTTTTTCTGTCTTCAGTCTTAGCTCAACCCAGACGAACACTCCACCACTCTGTTTGGATGAGTTTTCTCGAGTATTTCGTGGACCTTGTTTTCACATGGTTTGTAATTCCACATGGTTTTTAATAGCTTCCGTGTCAGGACAAAATACAAACTCCATATTATGGCAAATATTTTTCATACCGTGTTCCCATATGCACCTCACTCCAGGTAAACAGATCTGATAGGATTTCCCAAAATTCCAACATTCTGGAATAGAGTATGAATTTCAAAATTCTGTGCCTTTGTACATATCCTTTCCTTGAAATGGCCCTTCTCATTTTCATCCCTCATTGCCTGGGAAAATGTTCATCTCAAACATAACTTTCTCTCTTGAGTCTTCCTGTGCAAAATCACTACATTCCTTTGCGATTTTATGAACTCCTTCATAGTCAGGATTAGAGCCTTTAAGAAGGTTCCTTTAAAATTATTATTTTTGTTTTTCAGATTTGTGTTCCTCAGCAGGCTAAACTTCTGGTCTGTTTTTCCTAATAAAAATGCTTGTTGAAAATGTTTATGAGAGAATGAATGAATGGTAATGCTGTTTTGGTGTTCATTTCTTATCACTTCCAAAATAATAAGGCAAGGAGAAGGCAAAGAAACTCAGGAAATAGGAAGAAGGCAAGCCCTGGTGATAAGCTGCCATCAGCCTTGACAGGAAGAAAACTCTTTTGCTGTTTGCTGTGTGCTTCAAAAGAGATTCTTTATGACTCATGTTGTTTGTGACAAGTTATGGCCTGTCCTCTGTTCCTCTGTTCCTCTGTTTTTTCTTTAAAGTATATTTGTAGATACCATTGTGTAATGAATATAATAAGTTTTTCTAAGTTTTTCTGAGACTTCAGATTAGTAAAAGTTTTCTTTTCATGCAAACATTAAAAGCTAGTGATTCTGACAAACACTGCTTCTCATTTTTGAACAATAGATTTCCTTTCTCCCTCTAATTTAAAGATATTGTGAGCAAATTCACAGTTAACAAGTATCAGATAAAAAGGTACTCTGAAAGAAATATACATAGTATTTTTTAAATTTATGCTAGGTTATTTGTGACATTATGTCTGTGTTTAAGACCAAAAACAAATGCCTGAGTAGTACATTAATAAGATTTAAAAGCAGCATGTTGTTATCAGAGAAACCTGATAGTACTATGGTGTGATCATATTCCTGAAGCCCACGATCCATCAAGACAGGGAGCTGGTGTATCATATCGTCATGGCAACAGGATGTCGTCTTAGGTTTAAATTTGTTTGTGTTGCAGATCCATAACTTTAAAAGCTTATCCAAAGCTTTTAAAGAACAACTTGTATTGTTTCCATGGTTCATGTTTATGCTAAAAATTCATGGCTATTTTTCAAATGGTAATTTGAGTATTCTTTACTTTTGTTCTCTTTGCCTCTAAAGTGTGCAGTTATCAGACTAAAATGGTTATGCCTGAGTGTTCTGTTTTGTCACTTGTGCGGCTTCAATATAGAAGTGTGGGGGTAGATTTTCTTCCCTATCTTTGCCATACAGAGATTCTGGATTTAGGCTTTTGGACATAAACATGTATATGCTTTCACTGAGGCAATAATGATAAAACACAGACAGCTATTTTAACCTCCTGAATATTCCAAACTTAATAAGCTTATTGTGTTGCTCCAAAAAGCCAAACCTTGCAACACTGTCACTGCTTTCTGCACGGCAAAGGCACGTCTCTTGCCCAGGGTCTCCGTAAACACTGAAGAAAAGCAATGATCAATGGTCCTGTTCATTGCCTAGCAGAATGCCCTTGACACCCCTCGCATTGCAGCACAAGGCTGACAGCTGGGTTCTCATTTGGAAGCCAGGAACAGAGGATCAGGGAAGCAGGAATCACAAAGGGTGAGAAGGAGACAGGGAGGCGGAGGGAAGGAAGAGAGACAAACAGCAAGAGAGACAGAGAGAGAGCTGTGGTTGTTACTGTCTTTGCACCTGTTAACCCCTTAGAGTTAGAGATGGAAATTCCCCACATCACCATGCCCTGTATTATCGCCTCCAGTGGAGCAAATTGTTTTTGTAAATTAGCTTTATTTTTAAAGAGGCATGCAGATGAAGGTTATGAAGTGAATGTGAAACAGAAAAGGCACTCTGTGATGGTGCTAATACCGAATTGAGAGGAAAAGCATCTGCAGAAGGAAAAAAAACTAAACTAGGAACTAAACTCAAGTGGGTTCTGGTTTGGTATTTTTTTCCTGTTGCCAGTTATTTGTGTCAGTGTCTTCATATTTGGGTGATGGAAAAGATGAGATGAAAGACATTCTGTAGGTTTTTCAAGTGGACCTCAGATGTTTGTTTTGTTCCTATTTTTGTTGTTTGATTTTTTTTTTTTACTTCTTCCTGGATGTAACAAAGATTACAAGAGTTAAAATCTTGCAATTTTTACGCCTATTTATCTACTTTCAGTTTGCCAAGAAACATGATGACTTTTATAAAGTCAGTTTAATTATTTATAATTTGATTTTAGAAAACTCAATTTGTGGGTCTAATTGTAATTCTTTAGTATTCATAACTCCTTCTGGAGCCCTGGGTCATATGCTTCAAGAGAGAAAATGAGGCGTATTGAATAAAAAAGCAACGCTTTGTTTGGTCAGCAAAAATTTGTCCTTCACTTTTATTGTTGGGAAATTGAGTTTCTAACATCCCTGGTGATTATAAAATATGCCTATTGCAGAAAGATAGACAATAACATTTTAATATCCCATCAAGCCAGATATTCAAGGGCATGATTTACTCCAGCTGTGTGTTGGACAGTTTTCTTTTTGTTTGCTCAAGCCTAGGATTATTTATGACTATCAGAGGCATTCAGTTGATCTCTGGTGGCTTGAAAGTGTAGAGCCTTGGTGTAAACTTCAACTTGTCCTAAGAAAATTGCTGTTGGTAATGGAAAGGTTTTTTGAAAAATATTTGTTTCTGTTGGGAATAAGTATCTGTTGGGAATATCTTAATAATATTAGGTATGCATTCTTAGAATTTTTTTCACTGGCTGTGAGCAAAGTCAGCTGGAGGAAAGGCCCGTCTGGGCAAAGTGCACCTCTCTATTCTGTTCTCTACCCTTGCCCTCTGCTCATACGAAAAAAAGCCCGGGCTTACCGTCATCTGAAGGAGAGACAATTGTCAATAGGAAGACAGACCGTTTCAGCTCTTCAGTGACTCTGTTTGTGAAGAATATTCATTCAAGGTATAGTTGGTAGTCATGTACCTCTCCCCTTCCCCACAAAAGATAAGCCTTCACGTTCAATGCTTGGAACCATTTGATGCTACCTTATTTGAAGAAAATGATTTTGGCAGATGTGATTAAGAATCTGGAGATGACATCATCCTCAATTATTGGGGGAACCCTAAATCCACTGACAAGGCTCTGTATCAGAGAGAGACAGAGGGAGGTTTGAGACAGGCAGCAGAAAAGATGATGTGAGCACGTTAGTAGAGACGGGAGTGGTGCAGTCCAGGTGTAGGAATGCCAGATGCCACCAGGAGCTGGAAGAGGCAAGGAGGTGCATCTTGGCTAGAGCCTCTGGAGGGAAGCTGATTCTGCTGGCCCCTTGATTTTGGACTTCTGGCCTCTGTAACTGTGAAAGAATAGCTATCTGTCTTGTTTGATGATGACAAGTTTATGGCCATTTGTTATAGCAGCCACGGGAAACTAATGCTCAGAGGACTATGGGACCTGACTCATCTGTGATGGTCGCTTGCGGCAGCCTTCCTGTCGACCTCACTGTCTCAGGCAGTGGAGAGTCCTAGAGAGAAGCAGCCCATCAGAGACTGAGGAAGCCATCGTTTTGGCTTTGGCCTTGAGTTGTGCCTGTCTCCTTCTGCAAACCTTCTTCTTCGGCTCTTATGCATCATCCAACTCTAAGTCACCAACTTTAGCATCTTTGGTTTTTGCTTCTCATTTATATTCTGCCTTCTGCCTTTCCTTCTTTAACCTCAATATCCTAGGTTTTATGTCAATACATTATAGTTTCTTCCAATAGAATATTGTTTGTGTGTCTTAAAACCTTTGAGGTTGTTTCCTTTTGCAACTTCTGGCTTTTTCTCTAAGAAAATATTCGGGTTTAACTAAGAACTGATCATAGAGGAATATCAACCAAATGGAATACACAGAAAAGTGCTGACTGCCAAAGGCACTCTTTTCTTTTGCTTCTGATTTTAGTGATCTATGTAGTTTTTTCCCCTTGTAATTATCAGTATCCTTTGTGGGTAGGCCCTACCATCCTCCTAAAAATCATAGCAGTCTGAATGAACAGTAACTAGTGAGTTTGTTCCTTTCTAGCAATTTTAGGTCAGAAGCTGTTGAGAGATTCTGATCATAGAATAATAAGAGATCTTAGCTTGTCTTAATAGCAACAAATATAATTTCTCAAACATTACATGAAATAATTGACTTAGAGGAGATGGATTGTTTGCTCACATTTCTTTTCATGTCTGGGAGACAGAGATATTATGTTAATGGTGTAAAGGATGGACAAGGCTAGAAACTCTCATGGCGTTATCCTTTACCACCATCGAATAATTGGAAATCTAATGGCACAGGTTAGACTTTAATATGTGGTGGCTAATAAAGTTGACTTTTTTCTAAGACATGTTTTGATTGTGTGTGTGTAGAGCACGGAGCCTAATGGCTAACAATGGACAAAATTTTGATGAAAAACGTGATGCTTTCTTTGGTGGCACTGGGTAAAAATCCCATTTAGCGATGATGTGGTCATTGTGGAACTGCTGTCTTACGTAATAGTTGAAAATTATTCTACTAATCCAGCACTATTATACGTTTCAACAGGACTCTGCCTAATAATTAAACTTGTGATTTTTGGAATTAGACAGCTCAAAATTCTGGCTGTGAAACATATTCCCAGACTTGTGTGTTATCAAGCTTAATTTATCCGTACCTCATTTTCCACATTATTATTGGGATAGTTATAATAGCTACCTGAAAGAGTTATGAAAATTGAAGGAGGCCAAGCATAGCAAACACTTAAAACAGTGGATATCATGTACTAAGTGCCCACAATATGTGTTTTATTGCCACTTCTCTGTATCAAACATTGGAAATCTTTATTATATCTTTTAGCATAAACCCAGAGAAGATGAAGAGAAACATGTAATAAGTTGGTATGAGTTAAGCATTTCCTGCCCTGCTCTCAAGGTCTTGACAGTAATCTAGGGAAGCAATGAAATCTGGAAAAAAGGAATTGATTAAGATGCAAAAGAAGAGTGGATTTTTACACGAAGTGACAATTTTAATTTAAAATCTAATCAATAAAAATAAGGACCAAATAAAAGTCAACTTAGAAAGCTAGTAACATTAAAGAATTTTCATCAACAGAGGTCCTGAATTTACAGTTATACTGTTCTCCAGGATAAAAGTTGTTGTTCAGTCACTTAGTCGTGTTTGACTCCTTGTGACCCCATGGACTGCAGCTTGCCAGGTTTCTCTGTCCTTCACTATACTCCAGTTTGCTCAAATTCATGTCTGTTGAGTCAGTGGTGCTATGTGATAAAGCAAAACAACACTTCCCCATAAATTGTTTTTATGAGGGATTAATCAGAGATAGAAGGGAGGATTAAGAAACATTAGCAATATTTTGTGGCTGGGTAGTGGAAAACACTAGTGATTTAGTTCTTCTAAAAATACTAGAGATGAGTACCATTATTCTCAATTTATAAGTGAAGGTGTAGGGGAGGAAAATTTTTCCTTAACCCTTCTGAGTTCATTTGGCTGATCTAACTAAATTCACATAAGACTGATTTGGGCTTCCTTGGAGGCTCAGACTATAGAGTCTGCCTGCAGTGCAGGAGGGCTGAGTTTGATCCCTGGGTCAGGAAGATCCACTGAAGAAGGAAATGGCAATCCAGTCCAATATCCTTGACTATAAAATTCCATGGACAGAGGAGCCTGACAGGCTACAGTCCATGGGGTCACAAAGAGTCAGTCAGACAGTACTGGGTGATTAAATACACAAGACTGATTTATAGGAGAAAACAAATTTAATTTCATATGTACAGGAGCCCTGTATACCTGAGAATCTCCCAGATGGTCTGGCAAATGAGGCTTATATGCCATCCTGAGCTAAGAAGGTAAGGATCAGGGCCTCAAAGGAAAGGAAGATAATTCGCAGGACGATGGGAAATGAGAATGTTTGCAGGACACACAAAAAGCATAGGTTCGATTCCTCCAGGGGAGATCCCCTGGAGGAGTAAATGGCAACCCACTCCAATATTCTTGCCTAGGAAATCCTATGAGCAGAGGAGCCTGGCAAGCTACAGTCCACAGGGGCATGAAGAATTGGACTCAACTGAGCGGCTGAGCACTTGACGCACACATGTCTATCCCAAACGCCTTAACTATCTCTTCCCCTCGGCAACCATAAGTTCATTCTCTATGCTTGTGAGTCTGCCCCTGTCTTCTAAGTTCATTTGTATCATTTCTTCTTAAATTTCACACATAAGGAGTGTCATGTGATATTACTTCTTCTCTGTCTGACTTGCTTCACTCAGTATGTCAGTCTCTAGATCTGTCCATGTTGCTGCAGATGGCATTCCTCCATTCTTTTAAATGGCTGCATAATATTCCATCGTATATATGTACCACATCTTCTTTATCCATTCTGGCTGATGGGCATTTAGGTTGCCTCCATGTCTAGGCTGTTGTAAACAGTGATGCATTCTGTGGGCAGGTAAGGGGGGAGGTAAAAAGCTCTTTTGAGTCTGTAGATCCTTGAGTGTNTCAGTATGTCAGTCTCTAGATCTGTCCATGTTGCTGCAGATGGCATTCCTCCATTCTTTTAAATGGCTGCGTAATATTCCATCATATATATGTACCACATCTTCTTTATCCATTCTGGCTGATGGCCATTTAGGTTGCCTCCATCTCTAGGCTGTTGTAAACAGTGATGCGTTCTGTGGGCAGGTAAGGGGGAGGTAAAAAGCTCTTTTGAGTCTGTAGATCCTTGAGTATCCTTAGCTCAAGAAATCCATATTCCAAAGTGGCACAATCTGAAGCAGCCTGCCTAGACCCCATCAAAGTAATGGAAGCTCAGAGAGGTTAAAAAAAACTTGTCCAGTATTTTAGACTATAAGTGGTTAAAAAAGTGCTGACCACTTTACTGGAGTTTAAGGTTGAATTGATAATAATAAGAAATATGGTATACCTGTTTTTTCTCTCCTTTTGATCCTTGAGTTTAGTTGTCTTAGTGTATTTATTTATGTTCTGGAGGGTGTCATGGGGGAGAAAACAGAAAATCTACAAGGAGAGAAAGAGGTTCCAGAGGAGCTCTTTTCTCTTCCTTGGATTAAAATTCCTAGGGAAACAATTCAATGTGGATGGCATCTTACCTCATTAAGGCTCATTTCTGACGTCAGTTCAGATATCCTGTTACTTTGGATAATTTAGGCAAGTAAGCTAACAGGTCTAGTTTTCACTGGAAGTAGGAAATTCCAAGCTTCTGAAATTTATGCTCTTAGTAAAAGTTACCATATTTTAGAGGCCATAAAACATGTAGTCATTAAAAATATACTTATAAGTGAGAAGATAATTTTAGACTTGGTTCTCGATATAAACCATGGAATCCTTAAACTGTGATCCCCAGAACCACAGCATCAGAATCTCTTGGGAACTTGTTAGACATGCAGATCCATGGGCATGTCTCTAGAATCAAAAATCTCTGGGGGTGGGGCCCAGCAATCTGTACATTAACAAACCTTCCAGGTGATTCATTAATGTTTGAGAACCACTGCCCTAAAGCTGCAAATGAAGCTTGAATAAAGGGACAGAGAATGGGGAAGGCTTCCAGTGAGGTTGCAGAGAATTCTAAGGAAGAAAGTGAAACAGTGATAGAAAAATTAGCTTTAATTAGAGCTGTGTCCAGCAGAGCTAGCATATAGCATGCATTTGTCGTATGTGTCCTGTGATCAATATTCCTTATTATGGAAAATAAGCAGTTTTTATAATTCCCCAGAATGAAAGCATCTGCTGAAACCCTAATTAGAACGGGTTTATCTCCTTTAGAATGTGCCAAAGCTCAAATGATACCCTCACTTCCCTTCCCCATGTGTAACATGCATCAGTAGTTACCCTAGGCCTAAAAATTTCTTGTTCTGCCACCAATAAATCTTTGTTGGGCGTTTCCCTGGTGGTACAGTGGATAAGAATGAGTCTGCCAGTGCAGGGGACATGGGTTCAATTCCTGCTCAGGAAAATCCCACCTGCTGCAGAGCAACTAAGCCTGGGCATTGCAACTACCAAAGCCCACGTGCCTAGAACCTATGCTGCACAACAAGAGAAGCCACTGCAATAAGAACCCCACGCACTACAACAGAGAGTAGCTCCTGCTGGCTGCAACTATTAGAGAAAGCCCACATGAAGCAAGGAAGACCCGGTGCAGGGAAAAAAAAAAAAAAAAAAACAGGTTGGAAACTGCAGAGGAGACAGCTTCTGTACTGCAGCCAGCACAGATATTATGGACTAAATTGTGTGTCTGCCTCACTCCCCCAACCCTCATATTCATATGCTAAAGTGCTAACCCTCAATGTGACTATTTTTGAAGGTGGGTCTTTTAAAGATAATTAAAGTTAAATGTTGTCATAAAGGTGGAACCCTAATCCAACAGGACTGGTGTCCTTATACAAGGAAAAAGAGACACCAAGGATGCCAACGCATAGAGAAAGGCCATGGGAGGCACTGACTGTGAGCCATAATGGCTCCTCCATATGGCAGGAAATATCCAAGATGCAGCCTTTATCCTGAAAACAGAGATTAAAGTAACTCTTATGTCATTGAAAAGGTCATAGGTTTCCCTTTTTGCTGCTCTATTCATGCATATGAGTTAAGAGGGAAATTTAGGTCATGGTGGAGAGTTCTGACAGAATGTGGTCCACTGGAGAAGGGAATAGAAACCACTTCAGTATTCTTGCCCTGAGAAATCCATGAACAGTGTGAAAAGGCAAAAAGATAGGACACTGAAAGATGACCTACCCAGGTCGGTAGGTGCCCAATATGCTACTGGAGATCAGTGGAGAAATAACTCCAGAAGAGTAAAGAGATGGAGCCAAAGCAAAAGCAACAGCCAGTTATGGATGTGACTGGTGATGGAATCAAGCTCTGATTCTGTAAAGACAAATATTGCATAGGAACCTGGAATGTTAGGTCCATGAAACAAGGCAAATTAGAAGTGGTCAAACAGGAGATGGCAAGAGTGACATCAACATTTCAGGAATCAGCAAATTAAAATGGACTGGAATGGGTGAATTTAACTCAGATGGCCATATCTACTACTGTGGACAGGAATCCCTTAGAAGAAATGGAGTAGCCATCATAGTCAACAAAACATCTGAAATGCAGAATGTGGATGCAATCTCAAAAACGACAGAATGATCTCTGTTTGTTTCCATGGTAAACCATTCAATATCATGGTAATCCAAGTCTGTGCCCCACCAGTAATGCTGAAGAAGCTGACGTTGAAGGTCTCGATGAGAACCTACAAGACCTTCTAGAACTAATACCCCCAAAAGATGTCCTTTTCATTATAGGGGACTGGAATGCAAAAGTAGGGAGTCAAGAAACACCTGGAGTAAGAGGCAAATTTGGCCCTGGATAACAGAATGAAGCAGGTCAAAAGCTAACAGAGTTTTGCCAAAGAACACACTGGTCATAGCAAACATCCTCTCCCAACAACATGAGAGAACACTCTACACATGGATATCACCAGATGGTCAACACTAAAATCAGATTGATTATATTCTTTGCAGGCAAAGATGGAGAAGCTCTATATGGCCAGAAAAAATAAGATCAGGAGCTGACTGTGGCTCAGACCATGATCTCCTTATTACCAAATTCAGACTCATATTGAAGAAAGTAGGGAAAAAACTAGACCATTCAAGTATGACCTAAATCAAACCCCTAAAGATTATACAGTGGAAGTGAGAAATAGACTTAAGGAACAAGATCTGATAGACAGAGTGCCCGATAAACTATGGATGGAGGTCCATGACATTGTACAGGAGATAGGGAGTAAGAACATCTCCAAGAAAAAGAAAGAAAGCAAAATGGCTGTCCTAGGAGGCCTTACAGATAGCTGTGAAAAGAAGAGAAGCAAAAAGCAAAGGAGAAAAGGAAAGATATACCCATGTGAATGCAGATTTCCAAAAAAATAGCAAAGTAGCAAAGAGAGATAAGAAAACCTCCTTCAGTGATCAGTGAAATGNAAAAGAAATGCAAGAAGGCAAAGTGGTTGTCTGAGGAAGCTTTACAAATAACTAAGGAAAGAAGAGAAGCAAAAGGCAAGGGAGAAAGGGAAAGATATAGTCAACTGAATGTAGAGTTCCAGAGAACAGCAAGGAGAGATAAGCCCTTCTTAAATAAACAATGCAAAGAAACAGAGGAAAGTAATAGAATGGGAAAGACTAGAGATCTCTTCAAGAGAATTAGAGATACCAAGGGAACATTTCATACAAAGATGGGCTCAGTAAAGGACAGAAATGGTATGAAACTAACAGAAGCAGAAGATGTTAAGAAGAGGTGGCAAAAATACACAGAAGAACTATACAAAAAAGATCTTCATGACCTCGACAAACAGGATGGTGTGATCACTTACCTAGACCCAGACATCCTGGAATGTGAAGTCCAGTGGGCCTTAGGAAGCATCACTACAAACAAAACTAGTGGGGGTGATGGAATTCCAGTTGAGCTATTTCAAATCCTAAAAGATAATGCTTTGAAAGTGCTGCACTCAATATGCCAGCAAATTTGGAAAACTCAGCAATGGCCACAGGACTGGAAAAGGTCAGTTTTCATTCCAATCCCAAAGAAAGGCAATGCCAAAGAATGCTCAAACTACCGCACAATTGCACTCATCTCACATGCTAGTAAAGCAATGCTCAAAATTCTCCAAGCCAGGCTTCAGCAATANAATGGCCACAGGACTGGAAAAGGTCAGTTTTCATTCCAATCCCAAAGAAAGGCAATGCCAAAGAATGCTCAAACTACTACACAATTGCACTCATCTCACATGCTAGTAAAGTAATGCTCAAAATTCTCCAAGCCAAGCTCCAGCAATACATGAATCGTGAACTTCCAGATATTCAAGCTGGATTTTGAAAAGGCAGAGGAACCAGAGCTCAAATTGCCGACATTTCTTGGATCATGGAAAAAGCAAGATAGTTCCAGAAAAACATCTAATTCTGCTTTATTGACTACGCCAAAGCTTTTGACTGTGTGGATCACAATAAACCATGGAAAATTCTGAAAGAGATGGGAATACCAGACCACCTGACCTGCCTCTTGAGAAATCTATATGCAGGTCAGGAAGCAACAGTTAGAACTGGACATGGAATAACAGACTGGTTCCAAATAGGGAAAGGAGTACATCAAGCCTGTATATTGTCACTCTGCTTATTTAACTTATATGCAGATTACATCATGAGAAACTCTGGGGTGGAGGAAGCACAAGCTGGAATCAAGATTGCCAGGAGAAATATCAATAACCTCAGATATGCAGATGATATCATTATGGCAGAATGTGAAGAAGAACCAAAGAAATTCTTGATGAAAGTGAAAGAGGAGAGTGAAAAGTTGGCTTAAAGCTCAACATTCAGAAAACAAAGATCCTGGCATCCAGTCCCATCACTTCATGGCAAATAGATGGGGAAACAGTGCAAACAGTGACAGACTTTATTTTTTTTGAGCTCCAAAATCACTGCAGATGGTGACTACAGCCATGAAATTAAAAGACACTTACTCCTTGGGAGGTAAGTTATGAACAACCTATACTACATATTAAAAAGCAGAGACATTACTTTGCCAACAAAGGTCCATCTAGTCAAGTTTCTCCAGTAATCATATGGATGTTAGAACTGGAATATAAAGAAAGCTGAGCTTCGTATAATTGATGCTTTTGAACTATAGTGTTTGTAAAGACTCTTGAGATTCCCTTGGACTGCAAGGAGATCCAACCAGTCCAACCTAAAGGAAATTAGTTCTGAATATTCATTGGAAGGACTGGTGCTGAAGCTGAAACTTCAGTACTTTGGTCAACTGATGCGAGGAGCTGACTCACTGGAAAAGACCCTGATGCTGGGCAAGATTGAAGGTGGGAGGAAAAGGGGACAACTGAGGATGAGATGGTTGAATGGCATAACCGACTCAGTGGACATGAGTTTGAGTGAACTCCGGGAGTTGGTAATGGACAGGAAGGCCTGGCATGCTGCAGTCCATGGGATTGCAAAGAGTTGAACATGACTGAGTAACTGAACTGTACTGAACTGAATTATTTAAAATGTTTTTCATTAACAAATAACTAATGTGCTTCCTGGGATAAGTTTCAAACTGCATATAATCCATACAACCTGAGAAGGAGTTTCATTTTTAATAATTGCATCACACTTTTTGTAGTACAAAGTGAATTAAAAACTTTAAAAAAGCCCCAAGGTAATGCAAATTAAGTATACCATCTTTATAATAGAAGCCTCACACAATTTTAAAACAATCCTTTCTCTAAATGGTTAAACTTAGTAAACACCCAAAGTGTACCAGCTTATGAAATAAATGCAGAGACAGTAAGAATCTGAAATATGTGCTAAACAAAGAGGCGAAATAGCATCTCACCACTGAGGCAGAGAGATTCACTTGGAATGATGATGAGTAGGTGCTGTGCTTGTATCTTTTTAGCTGTCAGTGTTTCGACTTTTAGTGCATTATTTTTAGCAAAACATTCAATACAAATTTCAGAATGACAAAAGCCACTCTTTACATATAGATCTATAATTCTAGCAGGATGAAAAATAATAGCCCTTGGGTACCATTCCTAAAAGTTGTCAACTTTCAAAGATTCAAAGCATGGTAAAGATGTCTTTTCCTAGGTTCCTTGAAGTAGTTTTGCTAAAGTTGGAAATAATTGCTGTGAAATCCTACTTCTGGTGAGTCATTGTGTAGAGTAGGCAGTTTGACAATAACAAAAAGAGACCATTTTAATTCCTCTCTTGCAAGGAGATGTCATGAACCCAACTCCTAGCTAAGGATACAGGGTCTGAGAGTTCAAATGACTTGATGAGGACCACCCAATGATAGGAAAGAGAGAATTCAGTCTCAAGCATATCTAATCTAAAAGTCAGGGCATTTTCCTACTCTTATCTGCCATATAGCCAGAAAGTTCTGAGGTTAATTATTGTTTTTGTTTGTGACCCCATTGACTGCAGCATACCATGTGCATCCTGGGATAAGTTTCAAACTGCATATAATCCATACAACCTGAGAAGGAGTTTCATTTTTAATAATTGCATCACACTTTTTGTAGTACAAAGTGAATTAAAAACCAGGATAGGCTTCTCTATCCTTCTCCATCTCCCAGAGTTTGCTCAAACCAATGTCCATTGAGTTGGTGATGCCATTCAACCATTTCATCCTCTGTTGTCCCCTTTCTCCTGTTCCCTCCACTCTTTCCCAGCCTCAGGGTCTTTTCCAATGAGTCATCTCTTTGTCTTAAGTGGCCAAAGTATTGGAGCTTCAGCATCAGTCCTTCCAATGACTATTCAGAGTTGATTTCCTTTAGGATTGACTGGTTTGATCTCCTTGTTGTCCAAGGGACTCTCAAGAGTCTTCTCCAGCACCACAGTTCGAAAGCATCAGTTCTTCAGTGCTCAGCCTTCTTTGTGGTCCAACTCTCACATCTGTGGATGACTACTGGAAAAACCATTGGTTTGACTATATGGTCTTTGTCAGCAAAGTGATCTCTCTGCTTTAATACCCTCTCAGGAGGGTATTAAATTGTCAAAGGGCCCCTGAATGGAGTGCTTTCCTGGTGCTTCCCTGGTGGCTCAGATGATAAAGCATCTGCCTGCAATGCAGGAGACCCAGGTTTGATCCCTGGGTCAGGAAGATCCTCTGGAAAAGGAAATGGCACCCCACTCCAGTACTCTTGCCTGGAAAATTTCATAGACAGAGGAGCCTTGTGGGCTACAGTCCATGGGGTCGCAAAGAGTTGGACACTACTGAGCCACTTCACTTTTTTTTCTTTCCTGAATGGAAAATATGCAGCAAGTGTTAAAATTCATCTTTAATTCACTAGATTTGGGAACAGTAAACAGCCACACCAAAACATAGAAGATATTCACCATGAGAACTTATCTTTCTGGCTTGAATGATGACTGTGTAAACCACCTGCAGAAAAGCAAATAAAGGGTACCTGTCTCTGAAGATTCTTGCATACTGAATGTGTCCCACATCCAAAGGAGCAGTCCTAGTCCATTAAGTGGAGACACATAAATCCACCTCAGGCGTCTTCACACGACTTCCCTGCACTGGGGAAGGAGGAGGACATGCAGAGTGGGGACTTCAGAAGTGAGGTCCTAGACAACTTAAAACTTTGATTTTAGTTTTTTCTCAATGTTCCTTGACCACATGGCCTTGCATTGCTAAAAGGCTGTTTAAAGGGGATGCTTGAAGTTTTTAAGAATTAAAACCAGAAGTTTCAGAAATTACAGCCTTGCATAAATAGCAAAGTAATTAATCAAACATTAATTTTGCTCTAAAATGTGCTATATAGAATATGGTTACTGAGGACAGTGTTATGCTTATTAATGGGAAAGAAGGGATAATTATTGATCTGCCCAGTGATAAAATCTTATTCATAACCTAGAAATTATAATCTGGACTCTCACAGAATAAGATATGGCTGCTGCTGCTGCTGCTGCTGCTGCTGCCGCCGCTGCCAAATCCCTTCAGTCGTGTCCGACTCCGTGTGACCCCAGAGACGGCAGCCCACCAGGCTCCCCCGTCCCTGAGATTCTCTAGGCAAGAACACTGGAGTGGGTTGTCATTTCCTTCTCCGGTGCATGAAAGTGAAAAGTGAAAGGGAAGTCGCTCAGTCATGTCCAACTCTTAGTGACCCCCTGGACTGCAGCCTACCAGGCTCCTCCGCCCATGGGATTTTTCAGGCAGGAGTACTGGAGTGGGGTGCCATCGCCTTCTCAGAAGATATGNGGAGTGGGTTGTCATTTCCTTCTCCGGTGCATGAAAGTGAAAAGTGAAAGGGAAGTCGCTCAGTCATGTCCAACTCTTAGTGACCCCCTGGACTGCAGCCTACCAGGCTCCTCCGCCCATGGGATTTTTCAGGCAGGAGTACTGGAGTGGGGTGCCATCGCCTTCTCCGAAGATATGGCAGATGTGGCAAATTCACCACCCATAGCTAATTTCTCCCTTTTCTTTACTAATATATCCCAAATTTGCTCCAGGAAACAATGTGCCCAGTTCAGATCTTTGCCTCCGGCAATTTCCATTTAGCTATGGGTAGCTATATGATGAAGTTCTAGCAGGCATCTACTGGATTGGGTTCATGGGAAAACCTTGTTATCCTGAATAAAAGGGGGTAGACACACTCGTATGTTTTCTTGTCCTGTTCTCTGTGTGTGTGGCAGCTTTCTTTCAATAATTAGGGTAATAGACCCACTCAAAGAATTGCAAGGCAAAGCAAACCAAATCCAAACAAAAATGAATAGGAGTCTGGCATGTGGAATGGCTATGCCAATCAATTGATTCCCTTATTCCCTTCCTAGGCTTATTTTTAGGTGAGAGAAATAAACCTATTTGATTAAAGCAAATTGTATTATTTGGAGTTGAATGCAGTCCCTTCAGTAATTCACTTGTTGATATCCAGCAAAATCACAATATTGATAATTACCAGTGGCTCTGGGTCAACTTCAATAACATTTAAGATGGTAATTCACAGAGCATTTTCCAAACTTACTTGATGGTTTTATGAGAACCTGGTAAAAAAAAATCAAAATCTATGGTATATGTGGATAATAAAAATGATGTAATTCCATAAAATCATAGTGGAATTCAAAAGGAGAAGACAAATCATCAAGTAGGTACTAATAGTAAGGACAGTGATTTTTAGTAGCAAATACGTAGCTTAGAGAAACAGCAGCAGAGCTTTTTTTTTTTTGCATCATGAAGTAAATATAAATTATTGTTATGATTCTGAGGTGAACAATTAATCTACTTACTAAGTACTTCCTACTTCTTACTAATATACTAACATATGTCTGAATGTCATAGGGAGGGATTGGAAGACACTCTTTCTATTCTAATTGCATTACTCAGACTCTTCCCGGATTACTTCAACCTTAGGGTTTTTCAACTGGGCCTGATGTAAAACAGATTAGCAGGCAAACAGCAGACAGATTTATATTGTTTTACATGACATGGAAACCTTCATAAGGACTGAAGACCCGAAGACATTGTAGAACCTAACTTTTATCTCAGCTTGAACAAAGAGAGGAAATTGTGGAAAAGTGATAAACTATATGGGGAGCCTAAAGAAATATGGAGAAGACAATGGCACCCCACTCCAGCACTCTTGCCTGGAAACTGCCATGGACAGAGGAGCCTGGTAGGCTGCAGTCCATGGGGTCGCTAGGAGTCGGACATGATTGAGCATCTTCACTTTCACTTTTCACTTTCATGCGTTGGAGAAGGAAATGGCAACTCACTCCAGTGTTCTTGCCTGGAGAATCCCAGGGACGGGGGAGCCTGGTGGGCTGCCATCTATGGGGTCACACAGAGTTGGACACGACGGAAGCGACTTAGCATCAGCAGCAGTAGCAGCAAAGAAATATGAGAATGATTTTTAGCAAAGTCTGTACAGAATTCTCTAAGTTTCAAGCCCTCATCCTTAATAATACTATTGTCCTGATAAAAAGATGGTATTTTTCATGTTGAAATGTCATCTGGAAAGAAGATCCAAGTATTGTTCTTGTATTTGCTGTTTTTCAAGCGTCTTGAACTCAAAATTATCAGTGTGCCCGTGTGGGATATTTTGCGATGACATGCTCCAAACTCCTTCATTGTACAGCTTATGTGCCCATTTAATGGTGATATTTTAAAGACATTCTGAGAAACTGAACGGAATCCAGAAGAGAGTGACGGTGACATAATGATTAAAGTGCTGAAAAGTTAAGTCTTTCAAAGAAAGGTTAAAAGAATTGGCATTTAGCCCGGAGGGGAGTAAGTTGATTACTGTGCTCAAACAGATGAAGTTTTTTGGTTTGACGCTGTGGTAGACTAAAAAAACAGTAGTCACTCTTAGAATTCTTCAGCGTCTATTCAGTATACATTTCTTGAATGNTTAAAGTGCTGAAAAGTTAAGTCTTTCAAAGAAAGGTTAAAAGAATTGGCATTTAGCCCGGAGGGGAGTAAGTTGATTACTGTGCTCAAACAGATGAAGTTTTTTGGTTTGACGCTGTGGTAGACTAAAAAAACAGTAGTCACTCTTAGAATTCTTCAGTGTCTATTCAGTATACATTTCTTGAATGTCAGCATGAGTCAGGCCCTGGACTAAATAAATAAGTCATTGTTCTTTGAGAATGTCACCGTACAGGAGGAGGATCGTTGTATGTCTGAGGGTAAAGGCCAAGTTGTCCTATCAATAAGGTCCTCAAATACAGTTATTCAAATCCTATACAATGCAATTATCCAGACACAGCTGATGTAGCTGACCTGCTTCAAGAGTTGTTAGGGAAATGGTCCTTCCCCCATGTCTCCTGCCCTCAGAGGTAGTATGTTTATCTATGTGATTGAAGCTGAGTCATCACCCACCCATGGAAGATGATAACCCCAAATGGAGGGTATTAGTTTATTAGGAAAGTGAGAAGTTTGCTCTTAAGTTCACTGCCCTTATTATGAATTTAATCACCTATCTAGTCGCCAGGTAAGTGAGAAATATTCTCTCTAGCTGGGAAGATGTATGGTCAGCTGCAGGCATATTATTATGGAGGAAGGAGAGAAAGATGTTAGGAAACAGCTAGTAGTTTTCCACAGATAAGAAATATTAGCATACCAGTATTTCCAGTCTTAAATATTATGTAACAAGTAGCCTGCAATGCTGCTGGGAAGTAAGTTATACTTTGCCTAAAGTCCAAAGTGTGAGTTGATTTTGTCTATAAAATGTGTTACAGAGTTGGAATTATTTTTAGTCATTTTTGACAACTTGGTTTTTAGTCTTTTTGGTCTCTGAGGATTGCTCTCTATAGTAGTCGAGAGAATACCTAAAAGCCCTTAAATTTGTAAGTGAAAAATAAGATCAAAGAGTGAATTTGGTCTTGAGTTTCTGTGTTTGTCTTCTTGCTATGAGGTTTCTCATCCTGGGGGAACTCTTCCCCTAACCATCGTAGAATATGAAAATCCAGTTATGTTCTACTTGCCTGTTTATGTTGACGAAGCATTTGGGTCATCATATTCGACTAAGGTCCATCTAGTCAAGGCTATGGTTTTTCCTGTGGTCATGTATGGATGTGAGAGTTGGACTATGAAGAAGGCTGAGCACCGAAGAATCGATGCGTTTGAACTGTGGTGTTGAAGAAGACTCTCGAGAGTCCCTTGAACTGCAAGGAGATCCAACCAGTCCANACACACACACAAATATTGCAACTGTAGGGTTGTGTTTAAGTCAGTTATATGTATTACTGTATTCCCTGAAATATGAGCACTAAATATTCTTTGGAAGGACTGATGCTGAAGCTGATGCTCTAGTTCTTTGGCCACTTGCTGCAAAGATTGAAGGCAGGAGGAGAAGGGAGTGACAGAGGATGAGATGGTTGGATGGCATCATTGACTCAATGGACATGCGTCTGAGCAAACACCAGGAGATAGTAAAGGACAGGGAAGCCAGAGTGAGTTGGCAATTTGATCTCTGGTTCCTCTGCCTTTTCTAAAACCAACTTGAGCATCTGGAAGTTCACAGTTGATGTACTGCTGAGGCCTGGCTCGGAGAATTTTGAGCATTACTTACTAGCATGTGAAATGAGTGCAATTGTGCAGTAGTTTGAGCATTCTTTGGCATTGCCTTTCTTTGGGATTGGAATGAAAACTGACCTTTTCCAGGCCTGTGGCCACTGCTGAGTTTTCCAAATTTGCTGGCAAATTGAGTGTAGCACTTTCACACCATCATGTTTCAGGATTTTAAATAGCTCAACTGGAATTCCATCACCTCCACTAGCTTTGTTCATAGTGATGCTTTCTAAGGTCCACTTGACTTCACATTCCAGGATATCTGGCTCTAGGTGAGTGATCGCACCATTGTGATTATCTTGCAATGAATGCAATGATTAGCCCTATAGGTTTATCATATTATACATACACTTGTTAATTTGCAAAACAAATTATTGGGACTAGAGATGCATTACACAGTAAATGCATTTTCATTTTAATAATCATTGTCCAGTGGTCTCCATAGACATTGCATAATTTTTTACTCTACTAGTAGTATATAAAAGGAATTATTTTCTTTCAAATAATCTAATAGAGCTTTTTATAAATTTTAGATTTTTGCCGTATCTAAATAGGTTAAAATGATATCATTGTATAGTTTGCTGTTCTTTTATTCTGACGGAGATTGATTATGCTTTCATATGTTTAAGAGACTTTTATTTTTTTTAACCTATAAACACTTGGTTCATATTATTTGTCCATTTTCATATTGAATTTTGGTTTTTTACTTAATTTTTAGAGTTTCTTATATATTCTCTCTGTGATGTTTATTAGGTTTGTTTGTAATTTGCTTTTCTTGGAGTGATTTTAGTCTTGCAGAAGTTGAATTTACAGGACTTTCAATGGCTTGTGGACCTGAGGTCATAATTTGGAAGGTCTTTAGAGCTCTGGGGGTACAATCAGTGTGCAGTGTTGTACTTATCTAATTTGGAAGCTTTCTCTGCTTCAAGACTTTAGAGAACTCTGCTCATGTTTTCTTTCAGTATTTACATGTCTTGTTTTTCCTTCTAGACTTAGGTTACCATCTGTTCCGTTGCTCTGTAACAATGTGGCAATTTATACTCTGACTCAATTTGGGTTCTTATTAAGAAAGAAGTCAATTTATAGTGTAAAAGAAAAACAAACATAAAATGGACTTCAGTTAATAAATATGCTTTAAATCTATTTAACATTGGAAAAGTAAGAAAAGGCTCCAATATGCTGTAAAAAATGAAAGAAATTATTTCTTGTTGATTATTTCTGGATAACTAGTAGGAAAATCAGTGTATCTTTGAAGTCTATTATAAAACTACACACACTGTTCTTTTCAAAATAGCTGTTTTCTGTGAAAGAAAGTGGAGTCTATTTTCAGACAAGAAAAGAAGAGAACACTTTTAACCACCTCCACATATATTCCTAGCTAGGCATAAAGAGAATGGTTGAGAGTATGGCACACCAGGCAGGCCTCCCTACTGGTTATGTTACTTTGGGAAAGTCATTTACCCCTCAGCTTCAGTTTCTCAGAGGTGAGGTATAGAAATAATGTCTTTTTCATAGCACTGAGAGGATTAAATGAGATGAAATAAGCACAGTGCCTGGAACATATATATAGTGTGTGTGTGTGTGTGTATATATATATATAAAATAAGCAGCTTTCACTGGATTTTGAAATTAGATTTTATTTTAGATGACTCCATATTTTTAAAAAAAGATTTTGAAATATTAGTATGAATATACACATTTATGTTAGCCAAAAGTAGAGGCAGCATTGGAAAATATGGGAACATGCATCTTCGGACTGTCTCATTTCCTGATTGAAAGTGGCAACATTGGTCTATTGGATGAGGCCTTGGGAATATTTCTATGGTATCTGGAGACTATTCTGGCAAGAACTCACTTGCTGGTGACAATTCAGTTGGTTCCACATCTTTCTAGTGGAATCTTGAGTAAAGTATACAAAACCAGGCGGTAAATTTTGAAAGAGCCTGTGGTATGGTGGCATCATGCATTCAGTGTACATCAAGGTTCCTGGAGGCAGCTCAAGGTGGATGTTCAGTATGTTGGTGTCACGTGTCTAGACATGTTCCCAAAGTCTCGTTATTTTGTCTCTTCATTCTTAAATGTCAGCAGTTGAAATGCCCTCGCTGCTTCAAAATCCTGTGATATCTCTTTACTGTAAATTTAGATTCTAAGTGCCATTGTCTCTTGCTGAATGCATTTGTAAGAAATGTGTAAATCAGCAAGACTTTTTGAAGTGTATTTTGGCTAAATTATCTTTATTTAATGAATAGTTCCAAAACAAAAGGCTTGGGTGATACTCATTATCTTACTTTTGTTCTTGCTGCCTTGGCAAAACTACAGAAGACAATTGGAAGCAATCAGTTGTTCTAATGCATGAATAGTAATGGATGTTTGTTACTGTGGCTTCTAGAATTTGGGTTTGTTCAAGCTGCTGTTGGAGAGCCAGAGCTATAGAAATACAAAGGTTGCAGTAACAGAGCAAAAATGCATTCTCCCGTAGACACAGATTACACCTTGTGCAGATGGTGATTCTCTGTTGATCAAGCATTTACTTCAGCAGTGGTACTGAAATGCTGAATATCAATAAGAAAACATTCTTATAACCGCTATGTAATTATAAGAAGGTTTGCCAATTATTGCTATTAATAAAGACAACACAGCATTCAGCTTTAACATTCATGAATTGAGTGAATTTGAAAAAAAGAAAATAACCGCTGTGAGCCTCCGTGTGTTCAATGTGGCTAACAGTACCTGTCTCCTTAGATGATTATTAGAATAAAACGAGAATATGCATCTAAAGCTGTAAGNATAAGAAGGTTTGCCAATTATTACTATTAATAAAGACAACACAGCATTCAGCTTTAACATTCATGAATTGAGTGAATTTGAAAAAAAGAAAATAACCACTGTGAGCCTCCGTGTGTTCAATGTGGCTAACAGTACCTGTCTCCTTAGATGATTATTAGAATAAAACGAGAATGTGCATCTAAAGCTGTAAGTGCAGGGTCTTGCCTGTAGCAAGCACACAATTCTAGTTGTTCGTGTAAAGAGAGAAAAAAGAATACTTGTTTATATTATGGGCCCGGATTCTTACTTTATACCTCTGTGTGGCTTCACGTGGGTTTATTGCAGACATGAAGCTTATTGACATACTTTTCTACTTATAGATTAGGTGGTTGATTTAATAACCATTGTCAAAATTAAAATCACATATAAATTCATATTTGCAGCCGGTTTTTTGGTTCTGAAAGTCTCCTTTTAAGTCTGTCTGTTCAGGGATTCAAGATTTGCAAAGGATGATTAAAGGTTATAGTTCTTTCTGCAAGTATGAATGTGACTGTATTCTGAATTGTAGCTTTAAAAAAAATTCATGGTCTTTCTTGCAAATACATGTTTTACATGGCAACTGTATCGAAAGTAGGCTACCCACTTTATCAACATTGAAAATCTGTGGAATCAGGTAATGTACCAACGTGACGTTCTTTCACTTCATCTTAAGTCAGTGCTATCCAGGGACAGCTGCTGCTGCTGCTGCTAAGTCACTTCAGTCGCTTCCGACTCTGCGACCCCATAGACGGTAAGCCCACTAGGCTCCCCCGTCCCTGGGATTCTCCAGGCAAGAGCACTGGAGTGGGTTGCCATTTCCTTCTCCAACGCATGAAAGAGAAAATTCAAAGTGAGGTCGCTCAGTCATGTCCGACTCTTAGCGACCCCATGTACTGCAGCCTACCAGGCTCCTCCGTCCATGAATTTTCCAGGCAAAGGTACTAGAGTGGGGTGCCATTGCCTTCTCAAAGGAAGATAGCTACTTACCACTTATAGCTATTTAAAATTTATTAACATTTAATGATAATATTGATTTTAAAATATTATTTATTAGCTAGGTCATGTTAGAAATTTATTATAATCAGAAATGACCTTAGTCGTACTAGCTCCATTTCTAATTCTCTCCAGTCACATGTGGCAAGTGGTTATTTTATGCACCACAGATGTAGAATATTGCAGGTACCATGGCCAGTATTATAGAACCTTAGGACCTACTCCATTATAAATGGAGTAATAGACCCTGACCCTCTATGGCCTGAGATGTTTTTATAATCAGACCCTTCTCATATCTTAAATTTAAGGTTTTAAATCAATTCCCAACTTCCTGCATTAACATTATACAGCTAGCATCTGGCAAGGATGCTGTTACCTTAATTCAGTGATCCTCAGTCTTAGCTGTACATTTGGAGAGATTGAAAAAAATCTAGATCTCCAGGCCACATGCTACATCACAGACCAATTACAAGAAAACCTCTGGGGAGGGGCAAGCAGACATCAGGATTTTTAATGGCCTCTCAGTGAGTCCAGCATCTGGCAAAGTCTGTGACTGTGGATCCAGCAACACAGATCTGGGTTTCCCTTTTGTGACTCATTTTTCTTTTCACTGGTGATTGGGTGGTATTGCAAAGGTCCACAGCTCTTTCCACACATTGCTTGGGCTTACTGTTTTACTTTAAAGTGATGCTCCCTGCCATTCTTTAATGTACACGTATAATTTTTTCGCTATTTTCATTCCAAATCAGAAGTCTTCTTTACTTGGAACTTTTCACATTCTCACTGCTTTTGCATTTTTGAAGTGCTGGTGAACATCAGTTCACAAAATGCATAACACCAACTCTAAACAGGAAAAAATGCAAAAACCAAAAATAGAATGAAGAAAATAATATGACCTTATACCACCCTCCTTCCAAATGCCTATAAAANACTTGGAACTTTTCACATTCTCACTGCTTTTGCATTTTTGAAGTGCTGGTGAACATCAGTTCACAAAATGCATAACACCAACTCTAAACAGGAAAAAATGCAAAAACCAAAAATAGAATGAAGCAAATAATATGACCTTATACCACCCTCCTTCCAAATGCCTATAAAACCAGAATTAAGGTGCTTTGCCCTAGAAGGAGCTTTTGTACATGCACAAAACTTCTTAATTTAAAAATTTAGAAATGTAGGAGCATCTGTATTGACATCCTTCCAACTAAAATGATTTTCTAGGAACAAGTTTTAAGCTACCTGATTATTTTGGGAAGACTCTTGATGCAAAGAAAAGTTTATGTTGAGAACTTTGGGCAAATGCTAACACTTTCTTAAAATAACAGGGGAGGAAAATCTGTGGATGGTGATAATTGAGAAATAAACTTGTTAGATAATGTTTTAGGCCGATGTGCCACTGAAATTGTATTTTGTTCATTTACCAAAATAATCTAGTATGACAGAAACTGCTAGTTGCTCCCCAATATCTAGTCTTCCTTTTTTGCCTGGTGATAAACACTTTTAGATGACTGTATTAATCTTTCAAGAGAGAACAAAAAATAAAATTAAAGTTTTATTTAAAGGACCAGATATTATATATATGTGTGTGTGTATGTGTGTGTGTGTGTGTGTGTGTGTGTGTGTGTGTATATATATATATATATATATATATAGAGAGAGAGAGAGAGAGAGAGAAGAGGGGGCAAATGCTGATTCTTTGTGAGGATGAGTGAATACATTAGTTTGAATATTGGTTCATCTCAGTAGTAGAGAGCAAAGGTAATAGTGTTTTGATCAAAATGGAATTTTTTCTCTTTCATGTGAATGCTTAGGAAATTGGTCCAGGTTATGGTAATTCTATAAATATGCAATATTCAAGCTCTTTCTGTGTTGTTGCCCTTTCATCTTTAACAAACAACTTCCATCTCATTATATTTGCTAGACAGAAGAAGGGAGAATAAAAATGGAAAACAGAGGCTACATTTTCTTCCTTTATGGATGTGATTTGCAAATTGCTCATGGTAGCACCATTCATATTTCACTGGCCAGAACTTAGTCACAAGAGCCTGCCTCGCTGTGAGGGAAGTTGGGCAACATCGGCGGCTTTGTGATTAAACAAAAATCCTATTACTATGTAAGAAGGAAAAAGTGGTTTCGAGAGGGAAATGTTGGTCTGTGCAGTAAGTCATACACACACACAGATACTTCTCCCTCCTCCTTAAGTAGGCTGTCCCCAGCCTCCTCCTCAAACAAGAGATCTACTTGCTGAGCTCAGCTCAAAATCAAGGATTTCTAAAAGCTCTACAGGCTTCCTCTTTAGATCTCAAGCCACAGTTTAAAATAAAGATTTTATCTGTGGCCAGTTTCAGGGTCTGGCTTATTGTTAGCAAGAACCCATACAGAGTTAATTAGAAGGGAGAAAACATCAAGTGTTGCTGTTCAGACTCCTGAAAATAGTATTGTCCTGCTTGAGTTGCCTTTTGATGTGTCTTATTAGAAAGTGAAAGTTGTAAGCGGCTGCAGTAACACTGGAGTTCAGTTGTCAGATCACATTTACAAAATCTGGAGAGTTGACCCGATGTCAAATTTTTCTAATAGTTTAGAGGAAATAGAGGTGAAATATGGTAAAGTTTGGGACGAGTGACACAGCATTCTATTAGTATGTCTTTCCTTATAGCATTGATATTTACCCTAGCCCAGTTTAATATATAAAGTCTCTAAGTGATATATCTGGGGCCTTGCTTACACAAAGGGAGATGTGATGGTTATAAAACTCTTCATTTTATATTGTTAATTGTGTAACTGAGATGGCATTTTGTATTTGGCCAAGTCTCATAAATGATAAATTCCAGGTTTGTTTACCATTAACAGTCTGCACAATCAAGATAGAATCTGTTAAAAACATGAGGAGATAAAAATTCTCCATTACCTTTGTGCTTGTAACTACTACTAAAATGTAGTAAAATGTTTAATGAACATGTTTACTTAGAGATTTAATCAGCTCATTATTTCCAAATAAAGATAAATTATGCAAGGGAAAAACATAATAGACCATGTAATGTAAAGTATAAATGTAGAGTGACTCCAGGCTCAGTTTAGATACCTTATTATAACACTGGGGACCCAAGTTCTTTTTTTCTGACCCGCAATTTCAGTGTTGACATCTATCCATAAGTTCGTTTTCTCATTGTCACCAGAAGGCTGCCACAGCTCTAGGCAGGACATCCTCTTTTTATGAAAAACAAAAATGTTTCCCAGGAACCTATCAGCTAACTTAACCTTGTGTCCCACTGATGAAGATTTGGTCACATGTTCATGCTCTGCCTGAAAAGGATTGAGTGACTGTGTGGCATTTTCTGTGTCTATAGCAGAACGTAGAATATACTCGCGAATAATAGGACAGAGGAAAGAATGACTGTTGCATAAGCAACTGAAAGCGTCCTCCTCCATACCCTATACATTTCATTTCTAGCAAAAATTATAAAGAGCAAAACTAGTGTCTTTTCTATAATTTTGCACAAGGTTTCCAAGCCCAGGGCTATTTGCTGTACTGAACTTAGATGAAACTTTATTTAAAACTGCCACTGACTGGAAACATGGAGGGCTGCACCCAAGGACACACTTATGGATTTAACTCAGGAGATCCTTAAATTGAATGGATTTCTAGGAACAGATGAAAAGCAAGTGCAAAAGGTGGCTAGGGGGTATTTTTAGAATTGGGTATTATATTGTCCCTATTAGTATTCACCACTGTGAAAAGGTCTATAATGTAAAAGTCATGCTGATATAATGTATGTAAGCTTACACACATTATGTGAAAAATAAACTCTAGGTAGCTTTGTCATCACTGAACAAAGTAACCTGAAAATATTGTAAAATTTACAAAACTGTTGTGCTGCAGATAATGACTCATACTTTTTAAGTAGGCCATATAAAATATTTGTTCAGTTACCATTTAAAAATATTTTAATCATTTTTATTCTTCATTAGTGTTACATTACCCCTGGCAACTAAATTAAAGTTCATTATACTCAGCAGTAATTTTGCTCATATTAAAAGAGAAACTCTGTGACTTTCTCTTCTCTGTAATTGGGGCTCTCAGCTGTATAAGGTTCCCAATGAGATATACCTGCAAATCAATATATAGTACAATAATGATTCTTTAGCACACCTTTTTAAAAATAAATTTCTCATTTTGATCAAGTTATCAACCAAATCCTACCTGGTTGCTTTCAAGCAAATGATTGCTTAGCATTGAGGCAACACTTTTAATTAATCCCTGAATGCTGCCCCAAGATTGAGGGTTTCTGACAGAGAATTAGAGAGACAGACAGCTCTAGTCAAGAGGCTGTGACTGGCTCACTGAAAGGGAGAAGGTACAACCATCTTAAGGCAGCAGTTGTGATAGAGACGCAGGACAGGAAACCACAGTGGAGGGAAGAGCGTGCTGTAAGGAAGGGCTCTATGTTCTGAGCCTTTGAAGTCTTTGTGGAGGCTGAAGAGATGATAGTGGTTAAGATTCAGTGAGAAAGTGGAAGAGACCAGTAGCAGATTTGGTAAAGAAAAATAAGAGGTGACTCAGGAAGTGACCTTACTTGTTGTGATAAGTGCTGTCTGTGGGATATAAAATTGCGAGGTGGGAGACTTAAGTGATGGACTAAATCAATCTTGCCTTCCAGCTGNACACATACTGTGATACTAACCATGTTAAAAATAAAATGACAACTCCCTTGACCCAGTATCTGTCTCCAGCTGTCCTCCCAATTCTCTGCTCATTTATACAACTCTTTGAAAAAGTCATGTGACCCCAGGGACTGTAGCCCATCACACTCCTTTGTCATGGAATTCTCTAGGCAAGAATTCTTGAGTGGGTAGCCATTCCCTTGTCCAGGGGGTCTTCCTGACCTGGGGGCTGAACCTGGGTCTCTGGCACTGCTGACAGATTCTTTACTATCTGAGCCACCTATAAACTATGTTTTTATTGTTGTTCAGTGGCTAAGTTGTGTCCAACTCTTTCTGACCCCATGACCTGCAGCAGACCAAGCTTCTCTGTTCATCACTATCTCCCTAGTTTTCCTCAGACTCATGCCCGTCGAGTCAGTGATGCCATCCAACCATCCCATATACACTATACTGTGTCTGAAATTTCTGTCCTCCCATTTTCTCTTGAATTCTCTCCAACTACTCTTTTACCCACACTACTCCACAAAAACACATTTTATCGATGTTACCGGAGACCTCCAAATCGCTAAATCCAGTCAACCTCATCATATAAAAACCTTGAAGAGAATTTAGCACTCGACTACCTTTACCTTCTCAGAGGAAAATTTTCAAACAGCTTCCAAAGCATTAGGGTTCTCCTGTCTTACTCGCTGTTCCTTCTGAGCCTGTTTCATTGGTTCCAGCTCATTACCCTCACCTCCCGATGTTGCTGCACCACAGAGCTCGGTCATTGCACCTTGCTGTCTGTGCCCACTCACTGGAGGGAGCACATGGAGTCTCATGGCCTTAAAAAATCATCTGAAAGACCCCAAAGATTTCCAGATATATAGAAGCAGATTTATGTAACAGGCCAGTCTTTGGACAGGTGTACCTGGAGGTCTAACAGACTACCTCAAACTTAGTAAGTCCAAGGCCAGACCACTAATGCTCTTTTCCCTTTCCCCAGCATGTTTTCACCACAGCCGCCTTGCGGCCACAGAGGGCCCTTTAACATGTAGGTCAGGTCATGCCACTCCTCCATTCAATGCTTTCACCACTTTCTTATCTCACGGAGAATAACATGCAAAATACTTGCAAGGGCTTATAGACACCTGTTTAAATCCTGTGCACCTTTGCCTTTTCTGGCCTTGTCTCCTGCCACGGTATTTGAACTGTGTTTTCATAAATTTTCTGTTTGTCCATTTGGCATCCATTAATCACAGGGCCAGTCTAATGATCAAACTTGCTTATATCCCCCTGTGATCCAGTTTTTGTAGCCACTTAAACACTGTACTACTAACCGTCTAATCTATACTGAGTTGATGCTTCCCACCACCTCTTTTATCTAATTCTCACACAGCACTTCAGGGTTTCTCCTGCCCAGACCAGGGCCAGATACCAGATAACTAGATTCAACCCTAGTGTTCCAAAGCCCACTGGGATTACTCAGCCAGTCCTAACCTGTGTGCCCTGCTTCCTTCGTCTTTCCCACGGAAACCCCAGTGAAGGCTGCATGCTGCGCTTTCCCTTCAATCATGCTCTGCCTCCTGACCAAACGCAGTGCCTGCCTCTGTGGCTCTGTGTGACGGCGCAGGTTGTCTTTTCTCTGGAAGCGTCAGCAGTAGATTCTTCTTTCAGTGACATTAGCCAACCCGTGTCACTCACTTGTCTTTCTGAACCCAGACCTGGACACGGATCACACTGTTCCCCTCGTTTATTCCCTTCCACCCTCACTGGTAAGTCCCCTTAATGTTCCTCCAAGGAACCAAGCATGCCCCTGCCTCAGGGATTTTGCTTTGCTNCATTAGCCAACCCGTGTCACTCAGTTGTCTTTCTGAACCCAGACCTGGACACGGATCACACTGTTCCCCTCGTTTATTCCCTTCCACCCTCACTGGTAAGTCCCCTTAATGTTCCTCCAAGGAACCAAGCATGCCCCTGCCTCAGGGATTTTGCTTTGCTCTGGCATTTGCCTGCAGTTCTCATCCCACAGTTGTTCACGGGGTTCAATACTTCCTTTGCTTCAGGACTCGCTCAGAGAAGTCATCTTATCATCAAGGCCTTTGCTGAGTCCTTTTCAAAGATTGTGTTTCCCTCTCACCTTCTCTCACCCTAAACGGACACTGTTCCTCTTAATCCTCTTTATTTTGTTTTCCCAGGGAATGAATCCTCACTGAAAATATTACCTATTTGTTTTTCTAGAAACATAACTAGAATATGATCTCCATGAAGAAAAGAAGCGTGTTCACAATGTGCAGGGCCTAGGACAGTATTTGGAATGAAGTAGACATTCAGGAAATATTTATTGCTTGGAGGAATGAATGAGTGAATGGGTATGGCCGCTCCCAGGTTAGTCCATGAGGTTGTGGACAGGAACATCAGAGATTAAATATTAACACTTACCTGCTTGTCTTTCTGTCATAATGACCCTACCTTGCCCCAGTCGCCATAGATACATATGTGCCGCAGACTAACTGGAGAGGGAATTGGCTAGTCCATGACCAGAGGAAGATGTATTATTCCCATTGTGAATGAATAACTAAAAGCAACAAAAGGGAGACCAACAGTCCGTGTGGGGCTGCTCTGAGCTGTCTGATGCAGGAGCAGAAGCGTCCAGTGAGCCCCATGGGGCCCAGGTGACATGAAGACACTAGAGGTTGACTTGAATTGTATCTGTCCCAGTGTCTTACAACAAGATATTGAATTGACCTATGTTCAAAATGATTACATGTGATGAAAACAGAAGTCTAATGGAAGTCTTGACCCTACCCAGTTTCTGGAGGTCTTCCTTTCATCAGAGATGCTGGACTCTCTGACAAAGAGAAATATGAACTGCTCTGATACTTTCTTTCAAATATTTATACCCTGATTTGCATGTAATGTACTTTTTACTCTTTCTGCTGCTGCTTTCTAGATGGTAGCAAGTTGGTTATCATGTGATTTCTTCAGTTTTTCACCCAGATATAAAATATAATTTCTGGATTAATTTTCCTGAATGTTTATGTGCAAAACAAACAAGCAAACCTTTTCTGCTTTTAAGAACTTATGTTGACCCCAAAGATACACATTTTCACCTATTACTTCTACCTGTGTATTTTATATGGGAGCACTGAATGATTCTGTAAATGCCTATGGAGAGAGGCCTTTTCGTGGCTGTGGTCTTCAGTGTTCCTCAGCAGGGTCAAAAAAAAACCTAAAACTAAGACAAATGAATCCCGTTTCTTGTTCGTTAACACCGTGTTTGCAGCCTACAATTTTCTCCACACTTGACCTTTAAGAAAAAGCCACTGAATGATTACGTTGTGCCAAGCAGTGTTGCACACTATTTTATGGCAGCAAGAGTGAGACAGTCAGTGTTCCTCTGTGCTGTTATCCAGTGGATGTATTTTTGGCGGTTTAAAATTACATAACACAGAAACTCACATAAAAGTTGAAGCACAAAATACTGATTGGCTGAAACATCAAACTGATGTGAGAGGTGGTTTTAAGCAGTACCTAGTCATGGCTCAGTTGCTTCTTTCTTCAACTCTCTTGTCCATTGTTCCCTCCATACTTTAATTTCCCTCTTCAGAGGTTGGTTGCTTTTCTTCCCATGCCCACTCTTTTTCTCTTTCAATTTTAACCTTTTCTACAGCTATAGAAGGATCTCTCTGCGTTAGTGTATTAGTATGTATGTCCCTTCTAAAAACCCTTTGAAGATATACTATTGTCACTGAAATGGAGCCCCATTCCTAGCACAGAATTCAAAGCCCTCCCAACTTCATCCCACTGAATGTTTTTTTCTACGATTTGTGTTATTTTGGCTGTGCTGGATCTTCGTTGCTGGATGTGGACTTTCTCTAGTTGCAGTGAATGAGTGCTACTCTATTTTCAGTGTATGGGTTTCTCATCGTGGTGGCTTCTCTTGTGGGGATTCTAGACATGCGGGCTTTAGTAATTGAAGTACACAGGCTTAGGTGTGCTGCAGTATGTGGGACTGTCCCAGATCAGGGATCAAACCTGTGTCCCCTCCATTAATAGGTGGATTCTTAACTGTTGGACAACCAGGGAAGCCCTGTCCAACTAAATTTTGATCCCTTGACTTTATCCTTCCTCTCTGTTCAGTTCAGTACAGTCGCTGAGTTGTGTCCGACTCTTTGCANACCGCTTCCTATCCATTCTTACTGTTACTGAGTCATTCAAGTGTTTATTATCTTTCTCCTGGACTATTGGAATGGGTTTCCCTGTCATACCTATTTTTAGTCTATGTTCATGCTCTTTATTGACTTAAAGATGAGATTTAAAACCAATGTGATTTCTAAAGGCATGTGTGATATCAGCCTTAACCAGCTTTCCTACCCTAACTCCATTTCATCCCTCCGTTACATCTTCCAACCATATCAACAAAATTGTAGTTCCTCAAGTTTCTCTTTCCTAAGGCCAACTCTTTCTTTTCTCTGCTGCTTTTACAGTTCTCTATATTTCATTTGTTCTATGAAGCATTTTCTTGACAAGCTGATAGAAATCCTTGTGCCCCCATTATATGCTGAGGGACTCAAATCAGTTCAGTTGCTCAGTTGTGTCCTACTCTTTGCGACCCCGTGGACTACAGCATGTCAGGCTTCACTGTCCGTCACCGACTGCTGGAGCTTACTCAATGTCCACTGAGTCAGTGATGCCGTCCAACCATCTCCTCCTGCCTTCAATCTTTCCCAGCATGAGGGTCTTTTCTAATGAGTCAGCTCTTTGCATCAGGTGGCCAAAGTACTGGAGTTTCAGCTTCAACATCAGTCCTTCCAATGAATATTCAGGATTGATTTCCTTTAGGATGAACTGGTTGGATCTCCTTGCAGTCCAAGGACTCTCAAGAGTCTTCTCCAACACCACAGTCTAAAAGCATTCCTGCTTTGGTGCTCAGCTTTCTTTATGGTCCAGCTCTCACATCTGTACATGACTATTGGAAAAACCATAGCTTTGACTAGATGGACCGTTGTTGGCAAAGTATGTATCTGATTTCTAAAATGCTGTCTAGGTTTGTCATAGCTTTTCTTCCAAGGAGCAAGCATGTTTTAACTTCATGGCTGCAGTCACCGTCTGAAGTGATTTTGGGACCCAGCTGAGGGACTGCTGAGTGTTGAAAAGTGGATTATGTGTATTGCCTTACATGTTTGTCTCCTCCTAGTGGATATAAGCAACCTGTCTCCACTGACTGGAGTTGCAGGGGCTTAGACCTTGTGTCATACACCACTCAGTAAATATTATTTGAGCAAGTGAATAAATCAGCCATTGAAGTCTATCTTGCTGCCTGGTTAATTCTAAGGTAGTATATTCCAGACTGTCCCTTTTCTCTCGATTTGAGTCCACCTTATAGGATAGTATAGGTTAGTGCAAGATTAGGCAAAAGCAACTGGTTACAAGCAGAGCTGAATTCCTTAGGGCTTCTTATACTGTATAGAATCGGCAGTGACTTTGTAGCTGGGCTGGTCCTCATGGACTCCTATGGAATAAGTTTAAGATTCTTACTCGCAAATTATTGTGATTTATTTTTTTCCCCAAATACTCTCTGTCTGATATTAAGGAAAAAAATGTCAGATATATTACAAAGAACAAAAGTGAAGAATGTCACTTCTTTCAAGTCTAACTTAGAAAAAGCTTCCAGGCAAATCTTCCCAAGAAGGAAACAGTTATAATTGCCTTTAAGCCTCCAGAGAAAATGAGACCAAAGTATGCCTTTCCATTGTTGTTCCCTTTTTTCTTGTATATAATATATAACTGTCTGTGTGCCTTTTGCTATGTGCTATGGCCCATGTCATTTCAGTGCAAATGCTAAAAGTCTTAGTTCTTATGAATTAAATCCTATCTTAGAGACAGAATTACATAAATGATAGCTGTAACTGAAGAGGCTTTAGGAATAAGAAAAAAAATTTTTTTCAGTTGAAAGAGTTGGAGGGGCAAAAAAGTAATTCATTGATTGCTTTCTTCTATTATATATCTTACTAATAAACTCAGTGCTCAACCAAATATTATTTTGTTACAGTTTTGTCAGAACACAAAGGGCCATTCTGTGACTTCTCCACACTGCTTTATAATGACCAATTCTGGGCTCTTATGAAACGTCTTTGGATGACTTGGAAAATAGATGCCCATCACCAGGAAGTCTTCACTGTGAGCGATTAGAGGTGCTTTAGCTCCCAGCCCATAAAAAGTCAGCAAATAGAACTTGGTTTAGCATCAGAATCGGATACTTAAGGAGCCTGTTGCTCGGCTTGAGCACAATCACAGTCTTTACAAATTGATGGAAATGTTTACCCAATTCAGTATTTCTGTATTTTATAAGCATGCTTATAACTGCATCCAAGTCAACTGGAAGCACGGAAAAGGCCAGTGAGCCAGAACATAAGAGGTGAATGTTTAGTGGTGGCTTTCCGACAGCACTGCGTTTGTTGAAGTCCCCCTTCCTTCTCCTGACCCACACCCCCGCCCCCCGCTTCAGTTCACACTCCTGTGGCACCATGCGTTCTGGCTGTTATGAGCACCTTCACGTTCTTGTGTTTATGAGTTCATTTAGGAAGCTTTTACTGTGGTGTTATGTATGGCATTATTCTGATGCTGATATAATTAGGATGAACTTGGGAGAGGCAGTATTCTTAAGATACTCGTGATCTGAAAGGCCAGCTATGAATGCAGACAATCACAGTGCCTGCGTTAAGGACAAACTCTAGGTGAGCATGAGATTTCAGGAGCCACGCAGGAGTGAGGTAGCAGTGGGATTACTAAAAGGGAACCTGATTCCAGATAAAGCAGATACCATGACCAAAATTTGGGCTAAACTCTCATGTTTAAGTTGATTGAGCATCACTCAAAGTTCAAGTACAAGAAAAAGAGGAAGGGGACTTGGACATAGCTTCAAACCCCACACCAACTTGCATAGTTTGAACTCGTGTGGATTACTGTGCAGATCATATGCGCCGAATCACACAGCTGAGTCAGCCCAACTCCTCTCTGTGGTGATCAGAGGGAAGCACCACGCCCGTGTGCATGTGTGCTCAGTAGCTCAGTTACGTCTGAGTCTTTGTGACCCCCTGGACTATAGCCCAGCAGGCTCCTCTGTCCGTGGGATCTCCCAGGCAAGAACACTGGAGGGAGTTGCCTTGCCATTTCCTTCTCCAAGAGAAGGAGATCTTCCCTACACAGGGATTGAACTCGTATCTCCTGTTCCTTCTCCATTGACAGGAGAATTCTTTACAACTGAGCCACCTGGAAAGCCAAAGGGAGGAAAAGGTAGGTTTAAAGGAGAGGGTGAACATAAAAGAGAAGCATGCTTCTGAAATGTAATCATTTAAATGCCATCTGTTTGCAATAATCCATCTTTTGGCTTCCCTGGCGGCTCACATGGTAAAGCGTCTGTCTGCAATGTGGGAGACCTGGGTTAGATCCCTGAGTCGGGAAGATCCCCTGGAGAAGGAAATGACAACCCACTCCAGTACCCTTGCCTGGAAAATCTCATGGACAGAGGAGCCTGGTGGGCTACAGTCCATGGGATCACAACGAGTTGGACACAACCGAGCAACTTCACTTCACTTCTTCACTTTGCCTTTCAGTAAATGTTAGTAGAAGAATTCCCTTGGTGGCTCAGCAGTAGAGAATTTGCCTGCAATGCAAGAGCCATAGAAGATAAGGGTTTGATCCCTGGATCAGGAAGATCCCCTGGAGGAGGGTATGACAACCCACTTCAGTATTCTTGCCTGGAGAATATCATGAACAGAAGAGCCTGGCAGACTACAGTCTATGGGGTTGAGCAACGTCGCATGCTCTTTACATCATCTTGTAATGGCAACACTGGTAAATCTGTTTCAGACATTATACTGTTTTATGCCAGAATACTGGAGATATCAGATTAGTGATAATCGATTATGGAATGTGATTCAGCAGAAAGTAGAATGTGGCAAATGTGTTCTAGTCCTCATTACAGGGTTTGATGTCGTTGGAGGAGGAACATAGGATCTTTGTTGTCACATTAGACAGAATAACTCCTGATTCCTCTGAAATGAATTTACTATTTTATATTTGCTTTGGAAATACTAATGGGAGGTTGGGTTTGTTATTTCTGTAATGAAAACTCTTAATGGCATATTGCTATTTTACAAGCAATTTTATTTAAATAATAATAATTAATGAAAACTCCAGAAGCATCAAAGTTTAGCAACACCACCTTCTCTGAAGAGTCAGTGTATTGCCTCAAACCACATTTTTAAAGTAAAGCTTTGTCTCAGATTCATTTTTGTTTGAACACTTGCAAAACCTTGTTCACTGTTAAAATTTTTATCCGCTGAGAATCAGTGTTTATTTTCCTCCAGATTTCATGTAATTCCAAAATGGAAATTAAAAAAAACACAAAAACTCTACTTTATAAAAGGAAAGTAATTCATTTTTTAAAGATGTACATTTATTTTATTTTTTTTCTACTGTGAAGCCATATGGAGTACACCCTCAGACCTGTGCTAAGAAAAAGACAGCTGCTTTTTCCTATCCTAGTCATGTGCTGGGGATAAATGCAGTCTGAAAAGGGCGTGCCTGTGAGCTCAGAGAGATCCTTAGAATTTGAGGTATGGTAATGGGGTATTATTATTTATTTTGAATAGCAAAGTAGTAGACTGTAGTTAACCCTGCAGGGTATGAAACCCGCTGAAAGTATTCAGAGTCATCTGTTAAAACCTGCAGGTGCTTGGCTCTCTGAGCTTTTTATCTCTGATTGTGAAAGGCTTAAGTCTCCAGTTAACGGCTGTTGGGAGTTTAATTTCCCCTTTCTTCTCCTTTGTCCTTATTATTTTGTCGTATATCTAGGAGTTGGTTTGTTTTTTGTTCCTGCCAGTATCCTGTCCCTGAGATTATCATCAAATATAAGCCTCCTTAAGAAACCTAGGAGGCAGAAGTAGACTGATGGATGTGGAACTTAAATTTGCCTTCTAGACCCTGGATTTAAAGCTGGTTTTGATGTGTTAATGGATGGAGAAATTAATTTGTGGGCTTGAATATCACTTTTATTGGAACAGACTAATAGAAAATATCACAACGTATTACCAACAGAGTAGGTTTCTTGTTAAATTTTTCTTTCAGTTATACATACAAATGAATGGAAAAGACAGCTGCATTTTCTCCAGATACCTGTTCTC
>SJYA01000730.1:962342-979334 GCA_006410615.1 Neotragus moschatus
GAGCCTGGCAGACTACAGTCTATGGGGTTGAGCAACGTCGCATGCTCTTTACATCATCTTGTAATGGCAACACTGGTAAATCTGTTTCAGACATTATACTGTTTTATGCCAGAATACTGGAGATATCAGATTAGTGATAATCGATTATGGAATGTGATTCAGCAGAAAGTAGAATGTGGCAAATGTGTTCTAGTCCTCATTACAGGGTTTGATGTCGTTGGAGGAGGAACATAGGATCTTTGTTGTCACATTAGACAGAATAACTCCTGATTCCTCTGAAATGAATTTACTATTTTATATTTGCTTTGGAAATACTAATGGGAGGTTGGGTTTGTTATTTCTGTAATGAAAACTCTTAATGGCATATTGCTATTTTACAAGCAATTTTATTTAAATAATAATAATTAATGAAAACTCCAGAAGCATCAAAGTTTAGCAACACCACCTTCTCTGAAGAGTCAGTGTATTGCCTCAAACCACATTTTTAAAGTAAAGCTTTGTCTCAGATTCATTTTTGTTTGAACACTTGCAAAACCTTGTTCACTGTTAAAATTTTTATCCGCTGAGAATCAGTGTTTATTTTCCTCCAGATTTCATGTAATTCCAAAATGGAAATTAAAAAAAACACAAAAACTCTACTTTATAAAAGGAAAGTAATTCATTTTTTAAAGATGTACATTTATTTTATTTTTTTTCTACTGTGAAGCCATATGGAGTACACCCTCAGACCTGTGCTAAGAAAAAGACAGCTGCTTTTTCCTATCCTAGTCATGTGCTGGGGATAAATGCAGTCTGAAAAGGGCGTGCCTGTGAGCTCAGAGAGATCCTTAGAATTTGAGGTATGGTAATGGGGTATTATTATTTATTTTGAATAGCAAAGTAGTAGACTGTAGTTAACCCTGCAGGGTATGAAACCCGCTGAAAGTATTCAGAGTCATCTGTTAAAACCTGCAGGTGCTTGGCTCTCTGAGCTTTTTATCTCTGATTGTGAAAGGCTTAAGTCTCCAGTTAACGGCTGTTGGGAGTTTAATTTCCCCTTTCTTCTCCTTTGTCCTTATTATTTTGTCGTATATCTAGGAGTTGGTTTGTTTTTTGTTCCTGCCAGTATCCTGTCCCTGAGATTATCATCAAATATAAGCCTCCTTAAGAAACCTAGGAGGCAGAAGTAGACTGATGGATGTGGAACTTAAATTTGCCTTCTAGACCCTGGATTTAAAGCTGGTTTTGATGTGTTAATGGATGGAGAAATTAATTTGTGGGCTTGAATATCACTTTTATTGGAACAGACTAATAGAAAATATCACAACGTATTACCAACAGAGTAGGTTTCTTGTTAAATTTTTCTTTCAGTTATACATACAAATGAATGGAAAAGACAGCTGCATTTTCTCCAGATACCTGTTCTCTTCTTCTTAAATGATAGGCAACTGAATTTTAACTGTTTTTCACAGTTATCCTCTAGCAACGTGCTCATATAACTTTGAAGGGTAACAGAATATGCCTCCACAAAATATGCCAGTTTTATTCTGAGCTGAAGGCCACTGAAAACCAGGAGAGGCAGTAAAGCTCTAAAAACAGGATGCCTGTTTTTCCCTTTGTAAAGGAAATTTCCATTTGTGAAAGATGTCTCCCTCTCACATAAAAGGAAGAAGAGAACTCTTAACCCATCCACTTCGAAGGCATTCACTTACATCTGCACAACAGGGCTTAAAAACAATCCCATTTCTCTACTTGTCTGGTCACCTTCTCTTAATCTACCTGCCCTAACTCAAAGCAGACGCTCCTTTTCCTTTGTTTAGCCTTTGGGCTTCTCTTGTGTTTCAGCTGGTAAAGAATCCACCTGCATTGCAGGAGACCTGAGTTCGATTCCTGGGTTGGGAAGATCCCCTGGAGATGAGAAAGGCTACCCACTCCAGTATTCTGGTCTGCAGAATTCCATGGACTGTATAGTCTATGGGGTTGCAAAGAGTTGACTGAGCGACTTCCACTTTTTTAGCCTAAGATGGTATATATGCCAGGGTCTAACCAGTTCTTTGGCGTTGTGCCTCAATGGGAAATCCTCCGTGTATATGCACAACACTGCTGCTGCTGCTAGGTCACTTCAGTCGTATCCGACTCTCTGCAACCCCATAGACGGCAGCCAACCAGGCTCCCCCGTCCCTGGGATTCTCCAGGCAAGAACACTGGAGTGGGTTGCCATTTCCTTCTCCAATGCATGAAAGTGAAAAGTGAAAGTGAAGTCTCTCAGTCGTGTCCAACTCTTCGGGACCCCGTGGACTGCAGCCTACCAGGCTCCTCCGTCCATGGGATTTCCCAGGCAAGAGTGCTGGAGTGGGGTGCCATTGCCTTCTCCACGACACACTACTAATGCACAACACACACATTAGTAAACTTCTGGGTTGTTTTTTTCCTCTCTTGTTAATTTGTCTTTGGTCAGTGTAATTTACATGGTCCCAGTAGGTAAACCTAACGTAAGTTGAGGATAAGATTTCTTTTCCTGCTTTACAATCTAATTCTGGCTAAAGGGATAAGTGCAGTGCTCTGCTTTAGGATTGAGTCTTTGAGGAAATGAAATAGGACCTCTTCCTTCCTCTGACTCCTCCGTTAGCTGGAAAACAAACATTGGTGACAGCTGGAGTAGCCAAAGCACTAAATAGAAATCACATACTGTGAATGAGTAGACAAGGAGGTTCGGAGAAGGCAATGGCACCCTCCTCCAGTACTCTTGCCTGGAGAGTCCCAGGGATGGGGGAGCCTGCTGGGCTGCCGTCTATGCGGTCGCACAGAGCTGGACACGACTGAAGTGACTTAGCAGCAGCAGCAGCAGCAACAGACAAGGAAGTTAAATGAGCCTGTACCCCTAATGGCTATAGGACTTTCATATCAGCCCTGGACTTCCTCACTGTCTCCTAATTAAGAGATAAATAAACCCATCTCCTGCTTCAACTTTTATTATTTCAGATTCTTTCTGACCATGATTGAATTGGTATTCCAACTGGTGGCTCAGATGGTAAAGGATCTGTCTGGAATGCAGGAGATGTCAGTTCGATCCCTGGGTTGGGAAGATCCTCTGGGGAAGGAAGTGACTACTCACTCCAGTAGTCTTGTCTGGAAAATCCATGGACAGAGGAGGCTGATGGGCCACAGTCCATGGGATTGCAGAGTCAAACACAGCTGAGTAACCAACATACACACATGGTATGCAGGAATGGGACTATAGGAGCAGCTCATGGCTTTGTTATTGGGTGGAATGGAATGAAGTCACAAATACTGGACTGGAAAGCTGTTGATAATAAGTGTGTTGTGGTGAAACATTGACCACATTTCATGTGGACAGATCTTATATATAAGATCATGTGCCAGTCAAGCCTTTGATACATATTCTTGTTGCCTATTGGCTATTTTTTTCATGAAGGTGAAGGTGAAGGCGAAGTCTCTCAGTCGTGTCCGACTCTTTGCGACCCCGTGGACCATAACCTACTAGGTTTCTCCGTCCATGGGATTCTCCAGGCAAGAATACTAGAGTGGATTGCCATTGCCTTCTCCAGGGGATCTTTGCGACCCAGGGATTGAACCTGGGTCTCCCGCACTGGAGGCAGATGTTTTTAACCTCTGAGCCACCTTATATATATATATATATAAGGTTTGCCATGTGACAAGGCCTATCAGAGAGGTGAATTGAACTTAGAACAAGCAAGAAGTAAAAAAAAAAAAAAAGAAAGAAAGAAAAAAAAAAAAATAGAGTGAGGCTCTGGGAAGGTAGGCTTTCTGTTTCTTTGGCCTGCAAACTAAATGGACTGAGAGTCTTAAAATACAGGGTTTTATAAATCACTCCTGACAAGAAACAAAGGTGTTTGTGCCCAAACTGAGGCAGTGATCAAATGAATTTCTAACTCCAGAAACAGTCTTAGCAGGAGATAAGACTGGACAAACCATTAGGACTACCAGACAATGGGAGCCAGCCCAGGGGGAACATTAGATTAAGGACCTTTGCTTCCTACTGAAGCCAATAGTTTTATTTGGCCTTAAGGTGGCCACTATTAAATTGAGCAAGAGAGTGAATGACAGGGCACAGAGGCAAGTAAACAAAAGGCCAGAGTTTTGGCTAAAGAGCTAACATACAGATGATAATTTTGTCTTTATTCGTTTGCAGTTAGAATTAATGGAAACAAGAGTCCAGGGACCCTCTAAATTTTTCGCTACAATATGTTACCAAAGAGATCACGAGCCAGACTTGCAGACTTCTGTTACTTTTCACCCCTTAAACCAAACTTTGACTCCATAAACCTGTCTGTCTTGCCAGCAGGAATCCGAGTACCAACATTCTGCAGTCCCCAAGCTGGGAACATTCTCCAATGCCTACTTGGTTTGTGGCCATATAGAAACCTGTCTGAAGACAAAATCAGACACTGGCAGGACAGTGACCACGGGGGTATGCCCCAAAGAGTGGAGTCAAGAGCTGCCGGCTAGCATATTAACAGGAAATTATTCCATGGTGCTAAGTCCAGTTACTATGAGCTAGTCTTGTTCCTCTCTTTTCAGAGCTGAGTTTTTTTTCTTTTTTTTTAATATGTTCTTTTCTTAGCACTTTATATTAGGTTGGAGATGGGGACCGATAACTCCATTTTGGCTTCTAGACATCATGAAAAACCGCTGCCAGTTTTGATAGACATGCATATTACCCAGAGATGCTAGACTTGGAACAGGATGCATGGCCTAGATGGGACTCTGGGGTGGTCTCTCTTGCAGAGTAGGAGGACAGGAACCTAGTTTAGCTATGAAAATAAAGGAAACTGTGACCTGAATAGGTCATGAGGACAAAGACATCTACTTTCTGTTACAAAGAAAACTCCCTTTCCACTGAAATCCATGCTCCCGTGTATAGTAGTAGAGTGTTGATCTTGGGAAGTGGATGCTTATCCAGGGACTACATTTCCTAGCCCTCTTGTACCTAAATTAGATCATTTAGCAACTTACTAATGAATGCAAGCCCCTGTGACACATGGAGTCTGTCATTTCTTGGCCAAGTTAAGAAACACAAATACCTTTTTCATCCTCTTTCTTCACTATCCCATGGATGGAAAGGAGATATAATCCTTCCTGTACCCCCAGCAGTAGAATCCATATATTGAAGATGGCAGAGCCATCTTTCAACTAGTTTCTAAATATGGGCCAAACATAAGTGGGCAGTACATTTTTATTGCGTTTGACCTATTTTGCATTTGGAGGGGCATCTCTTTCTCTCCCTCTTTTTAAAACAGCAGCTAGTGTTACCCTACCTAACACACCTTTTTACATAGAATAGAATATTATTTTGGCACATGTCTACCCAACTGAGGCCTGCATTTCCCAGTCCCTTTTGCATCTGGATGTGGCACATGGCCAAGTCCTGCCTGTGGGGTGTGAACTGACATATGTGTGTAACTGTAACTTCTGTGGCATGCATTTTAAGACCATAGGTGTGCCTTTCTCTTGCCTTTTTTCACACTGAGTGTGGGGATGATGATAGGAAGGAAAGCACCCATCTTAGACAAAAAAGTGGTCTGATTAGGAAGGAGGGACACCAAGATAGAAGGATCCTAGGTCAACATTTCAGGCCTGGGCCTCTTATTTGGAATTTTACATGAGAGAAATGAGCTTTCTTGTTTAAATCATCATTATATAACATGTGTCTGTTATAGCTTATGAACAGATAGCTTTTCTAATGCTTGTACATATGTATGATTGAAAATACAATGTACATGTGCTTTGGGTCACAGTTTTAAAATGTTTGAAGAGGCCATTGCATTGTATTAATTCTGTTAATATCCTTTTACTCTGCTGTCCATTCATTACTCCCTAGCATTCACTTCTTTATGCCACCTCAGTAGATCAATGACTCATGAACTCTGTCTCCATGGCAGTTATGCTGACCTCCTTCCCTAAAAATGATCTTTAGTAAATGTATGGAAGGAAAGATAATCTTCCCTTTACCCTTCTAAGTTCTTGGCTGAACCCTCTCCCCCTGTAATAAAAGACATTAACACGAGAAAAACAACCAGAACTTTAATAACATATATACCTTCTCTATACTTGGGAAATACCTAAGAAAACTGAGNATAGCTTTTCTAATGCTTGTACATATGTATGATTGAAAATACAATGTACATGTGCTTTGGGTCACAGTTTTAAAATGTTTGAAGAGGCCATTGCATTGTATTAATTCTGTTAATATCCTTTTACTCTGCTGTCCATTCATTACTCCCTAGCATTCACTTCTTTATGCCACCTCAGTAGATCAATGACTCATGAACTCTGTCTCCATGGCAATTATGCTGACCTCCTTCCCTAAAAATGATCTTTAGTAAATGTATGGAAGGAAAGATAATCTTCCCTTTACCCTTCTAAGTTCTTGGCTGAACCCTCTCCCCCTGTAATAAAAGACATTAACACGAGAAAAACAACCAGAACTTTAATAACATATATACCTTCTCTATACTTGGGAAATACCTAAGAAAACTGAGTAACTCCTTGACGGTGAAGTTGTGGTGGCCCAAATCACTGCCTTAAATACTGTCATCTCCAGCTAAAGACAAAGGAAGTTGGATGTTGAGGGAAGGCAGTTATGGGAGGTTACCAGGGAAAGGACAGTAAGTCAGGATGTGGTGAACGTGCAGATTTAGGTATGTGCCTTCTTCACTGATAAGAGTTTCTTGGGGTTTGATCATCCTCTTCTTCCTGATACAGAGAGGGAGAGATCTTTGTAAATGGTAACTTTAGCCTGGTTTTCAAAGCTTTTCCCTTGTCTGCAGTTTATTAAAACTAGCCCAAGATAAAACCTTATACCCAGGGGCATATTTGGGGGTGGCAAACCCTGCTTCCTTTCAACAGTTACTCCAAAGGCTTGGCTATAGAGAAAGGTTTCTATGTATTATGCCTAAAGGATTGGGCAAGTATAGTAAGCTATGGGGATATTCAGAGGGATCTACCCGATGTTCCCTGTATGTTAAGGTAAGACCCTTGGAAATCTCATTCATTGGAGAGTAAAATTTAGGACTTCTGAATTCTAATGCAAGTAAAGTTGACTTAATTTTAACTTACATCAATTAATTACCTAGCCCTTTTGAATAGGAATAAATAAACATTGATGAATAAATTAATAAATGAGTAGTTAAAAGACACTTACTCCTTGGAAGAAAAGTTATGACAAACCTAGATAGCATATTGAAAAACAGAGATGTTACTTTGCCAACTAAGGTCTGTCTAGTCAAGGCTATGGTTTTTCCAGTGGTCATGTATGGATGTGAGAGTTGGACCGTGAAGAAGGCTGAGCGCCGAAGAATTGATGCTTTTGAACTGTGGTGGTGGAGAAGACTCTTGAGAGTCCCTTGGACTGCAAGGAGATCCAACCAGTCCATTTTGAAGGAGATCAGTCCTGGGATTTCTTTGGAAGGAATGATGCTAAAGGTGAAGCTCCAGTACTTTGGCCACCTCANAATTTCAAGGAACACCAAAGAATGTTAATTTGTACAGCCATCTTTCTCATTACTTGTATCAATATTTTGGAGAAAGCTAGTGAAGAATTAGTTATAGCATTGAGAGCAAGCATTGATAATATCATTAGGTGTCACTCAGAACTATTTTCAAATTCTCTAACAGTCTTAGCTGTATGATTTGGATATACTACTTCATTTTTCTGGTCTTGTTTTACTCATCTGGAAGTGGGACAATGAACTTCAGCCCTCACACTTAAAGGTGAAGATTAAATACATGCAGGTAAGTGTCTGGCATGAAGAGTGCATTCATTCGTTTTTGCTTTTTGGTTTAGAATGTGAATATATGTCTAGCTTCTGATTTTTAAGGATGTACTTCTATTTTTAGCATATCAATATACACTATTAAACACATCCGTAAGCACTATTAAATGTAGCAATAGGCATTAATAAGGAATAAATGAAAACAGTAGTCTCATTTAATAAGATGGCCAAAAAGGTGTTAAATTATAGTTTGGGAATGATTGCTGCTGCTGCTGCTGCTAAGTCGCGTCAGTTGTGTCCGACTCCGTGTGACCCCACAGGCGGAAGCTGACCAGGCTCCTCTGTCCTTGGGATTCTCCAGGCAAGAACACTAGAGTAGGTTGCCATTTCCTTCTCCAAAGCATGAAAGTGAAAAGTGAAAGTGAAGTCGCTCAGTCGTGTCCAACTTTTAGCGACCCCCATGGACTGTAGCCTAGGAGGCTCNTCCGACTCCGTGTGACCCCACAGGCGGAAGCCGACCAGGCTCCTCTGTCCTTGGGATTCTCCAGGCAAGAACACTAGAGTAGGTTGCCATTTCCTTCTCCAAAGCATGAAAGTGAAAAGTGAAAGTGAAGTCGCTCAGTCGTGTCCAACTTTTAGCGACCCCCATGGACTGTAGCCTAGGAGGCTCTTCTGTCCATGGGATTTCCCAGGCAAGAGTACTGGAGTGGGGTGCCATTGCCTTCTCTGAATGGTAGCCTATGTTAATTCATGATTTGTATTTTTTTTTTTTGTCTTATAAAAGTGGAAGAATGTAAGTACTAATATTTCAATATGATGAATGTGGTTCATTGACCTTTATCATGCTGGTGTAGAAATGTTTAGGCAAAAACTGTATTTCATGTTTCAGAGTTGAATCTAGCATGTCAGTTAACGCTTACTCAATAAAGGAACTCTTTTAATAAATAACTTTAATGGACACTGTGTTTTAGAATGTAAAGTTATTAGAACATTTTCTGGGCAATCTGTTTTTAATTTGTCAAGTTAAATTCTATCCATTGGTGATGAGCACTTTATTTGGTTTCTCTCACATTTTTTCTACAGAAAAGTCTTACTTGTGGAACTAATGACATGACCGAATGACACAGAGAGTTAAGTGATAAGAAATATTTCTAAAAGACTGCCTTTACGAAACTGCTAATAAGTTGACACCTGTTTTCCATTAATGACTTGAAAAACAAGGGAAGCCTGTGGCATTTTAAACAAAACCGTGTAAATTACAGTATTTCTGCTCTTTTATGCAGAAGAGATTTCCTTTTGGTTATCACTTATCTATGATTCAAATAGATGCAGATCCTTTTTGAAGTGTACAAAATGTTGTTGGAGCTATTTGCTGGGCATTCTTTGGACACTAAAAATTGGACTGATATAGTAAAATTATTTGTCAGTGCATAAAGAATATGCAAAATAAATGGAGAAACTCTTAGCCCTGCTTCTCTTTTAAACTAGTAGCACTCTTCTTATTAAAATAATAGAGATAAGATGTATGGTATTCTCCTATAAGCTAATTAATATTATTGTTTGTTTATCACATGGTGATGTATAAATACCATTATTTTATAAATACCATTTTATTATTTTATAAATACCATTGTTTCACATTTGACATTAGGGAAAATGTGGGTTGGACTTTAATATCAATGACATTTCTCACCAGCTACACATGCATTTTCCTACATTCCTGGTTCCAATATAAGTGGTGTATAAATACAAGAATAAAAGACAATGTTGGGTTTGCAGGAGATAGAATTAGACTTGCCCGATGATGTTGGCTGAAATGGGGATGCAGCCACAGCTCTTGGCAGCATGGCACGCCACTCAGGGATGCTTCATCATGGGATTATAGTGCTTTCTCAAGCTGACTGGTGAGGGACTTTTAACTCACAACATGTAGGTACTGCAATGCCTTCTTCTCGTCACGGTTGCTAAAAACACACAGCCTTTTGTCAGGCTACAGAATGTTTTAATTCCCAATGCAAATCTGGGTGACATGTTTGTTACGCTAGCGGATATACCTGACAGATCCTATTTTGAGTTTTCTAGAAAAAAAACACGGCAGCACGTTTGTGGGATATCAGTCCTTTTATGTGAGCATAGCATGCCTGTTATTAATTGGGGAAACCATTTCAAACCAGAGTTGATTTGATATAAAAATAACTTGCAAGTTGTGTTTGTCTAATTCCTAGGGTAAGATCATTTTAGCAGATCTAGTTGTTAGTTATAAGAACAGTTTTATGTTTTGCATGAAGCAGTAAATAATAGTAAAAGATCAAAATAAAGCTTTCATCACACCTTTGTTAATCTTTAGAAATACAGTCATTGAGTTTTTGGGTTACTTACACATAGGCATACAGAATGTGTAAAGAATTATGGTTCATGCATTCAAAGAACCTATAAAAACAGAACAATTACATACACATGTTTCTAAAACCATAAGTCATAGGGATTCATAAAAGCAAGCTGAAGTGTATTTAATATTCAGTGCAAAAATAGATATTAAGAAAGCTTTCCTTGACATTTAAACTCCATCCTTTACTTATAATGAGATACTTTGCCTTTAGCCACCAAAACACAGGTTCAAGCTCCGGTCACTTGCATGTGAGGAAACCTACCTGGAATGAATCTTTGGTCACAGTTTTTAATAATGTTATGGGTTTGACTGTGGACTCAGTGTCTCCAGATAATAAAGTTCACTGGGCTTAAGAGCAGGTTATAGGTCACTTTACCATGTGTCCCAAGATCATCCATTTCTGTTTTTGGAATTAAAGGGAAGGAAAATACAACTTGAGCTGGTTTTGAAGCTTTTTATTCACTCTGTTTAGGAACCACAAAGATTCTAAAATATGTTTCTCAACAATTAAGTGTTGGTATTTGCAGGGTTTCAGCAGTATACTTGTACTTCCTTTTCTTTCCCATCCATTACATCTTTGTCCTGCTTTGGTTTCATTCTTAGGTAAGTGTGTTTATTTTGAATTGATCACATTCCATTTGCTATTTATTATCTGAGGCTATACCATATATGTAAATGTAGAAAGAGCTAGAAGTACAAAACTAGGCAGAAATGGATTAGAAATGAATATTTGCCCCTTTGATTTTTTTTTTCACTGAAAAACACAAGAAGCATATTTAGAGTATTTTAATTGATTGTATTGGTTCAATTAATGTGCTCAAACTTCCTTCCTCAAGAGCAAAACTGTGATAAAATATTCAACTTTCTATTTGCAGGCTTGCCTGTAGCATCTTTTTAAAAAGGAGCCTAGTCAGTTACTTAGTTAGTTCATTCACTCAGTCGTGTCCGACTCTTTGCAACCCCATAAATCGCAGCACACCAGGCCTCCCTGTCCATCACCAACTCCCAGAGTTCACTCAAACTCACATCCATTGAGTCAGTGATGCCATCCAGCCATCTCATCCTCTGTCGTCCCCTTCTAATCCCTCCCAGCATCAGAGTCTTTTCCAATGAGTCAACTCTTCGCATGAGGTGGCCAAAGCACTGGAGTTTCAGCTTTAGCATCATTCCTTCCAAAGAAATCCCAGGGCTGATCTCCTTCAGAATGGACTGGTTGGATCTCCTTGCAGCAGCTTATCTTGACTCAATTGGCAGACCACCTTCAGAATCTATTTTCCTCTTATTACAGGTACAAGAAAGACTAAGTACTTTGCCTTACTACTATTAGAGAAAATATTCTTAAACTCTACTCACTTATTGGAAGGGGATTGTGAATTGACTAGAGATGTTCTGCTTTAAGTATTTTCACTATCATTTAAGATACTAAGATCTATTGAATTATCCTGTTGAATTATTTGCCATTGTGAAAATTTGGTGAGTCATTGAAGAAACTGCCTTTTGAGTTTTTTTTTTTTTTTTTTTNGCTCTTCGCATGAGGTGGCCAAAGCACTGGAGTTTCAGCTTTAGCATCATTCCTTCCAAAGAAATCCCAGGGCTGATCTCCTTCAGAATGGACTGGTTGGATCTCCTTGCAGCAGCTTATCTTGACTCAATTGGCAGACCACCTTCAGAATCTATTTTCCTCTTATTACAGGTACAAGAAAGACTAAGTACTTTGCCTTACTACTATTAGAGAAAATATTCTTAAACTCTACTCACTTATTGGAAGGGGATTGTGAATTGACTAGAGATGTTCTGCTTTAAGTATTTTCACTATCATTTAAGATACTAAGATCTATTGAATTATCCTGTTGAATTATTTGCCATTGTGAAAATTTGGTGAGTCATTGAAGAAACTGCCTTTTGAGTTTTTTTTTTTTTTTTTTTCCCCTGATTATAAAGTACCTGCTGGAGGGCTCAGGTATATCTAGGTTAATGTGTTTCTATTTCGGTACCCAAAAAACAAATGTGAGATCTAAGACGGGTCATACCCACATCCCCGTTGACGATAATTGCGTAGGAGCAAGTACCTGCCCAAGAGGTGTGGGCTCCGAGGCAGAGAAAGAGAATGGGGGATGGGAGGCTTTAAACAAAAACTTTTAACTGTAAAAGAAACAAGTTGTCCTCTGGGAAATTGCTCAGAGTGCAATACACGTATATTTTTCTAATTAAATAGATTAGTTTATGCCTTTGGCACTTAAAAGAAAGTCCTTAGATTCACAGCCTCCTCAGTTAGAAGTATTTCCCAGGTTAATTCTCTGGAAATTAAATCTGGCCCGGTTTCTTGCCATTTTGTTCCTTTTTTTGAGGTCCCATTTCTCTGTTCACCCCCAGATCCTTTTCTTCTTTTTATGATCTGCACACTTTTCTCTTTCGCTTCATCAAACCGTCCACCTATTGAAATGGGACCAGCGCGGACATCTCCCGCCATTTTGCGCCGCCTCCCCAACCCCCGGAACAAATCGCTACTAGCCTGCGTCCCCATAGGACCCATTTTAGCCCAGTTCATATGTACAGCCCTTAACTGCTGTCCTCGAACAACAGCCGTTTACTTAAGTCCATCTCTCTGACTGCACTGGGGGTGTCTTGAAGGCAAGCGTTCCATTTGCTTCGCTCTATCTTCCAACATTACAGGCTTTTTCATGTGATGAAAACTCTTCCTTGAACTCTATGAAGAATCATCTTACTTTTTCTTTTCAAATTCACAGCCTTCCTCATTTACTCTTGTCTTTTTACACCTGCCCCCTCTCACCCCTCATGTTTGCTCCCTGAGATACCTGCTAAGCGCCACAGAGAAGAGTGGAGACATATGTGTGTTTGGAGTGTATCTGCTGTGTGTGCTGGGGGCGCTAGGGAGCCCCTGGTCCCCAGAAGGGAGCTGGAGAGCAACCAGAACTGAGACAGAAATTGTATTGTACTAACAAGCAATCATTGAGAAATCACTTTAAGACTTTGACAATAATTTCCCAGTGGTTGGTTGTCTAGAGAAGGGAAAGAAAAAAGGAGAGAAAGAAATAGTATTTTATACTGAATACCAAATAATTCCATATGACAATGCAAATCACGTTTGAATGCCAGAAGCTAGAAATTAAAGCCCACTCAGCCATTAGGTTGTCTGTCTTGATCAGGAAGGCATGGAGAGTCGTTCCCTTGGAAAAGCAAAGAAGGAAATGGAGGAGAGAAATTTGAAGGTGAGAAGCTTAAAATAAAAACACTTTGCAGTTGGTTCCAAATGAAAGCCACTGCAAGTTGGTAACACAGTGCTAATGTATTACTAAAATGGGATAAAGTAAACAAAATGTTAGATCAGGTCCTGCCTTTTAATACTAAGGAAATCATCTTATGAAAAGATTAAAGGAAAGAGGCATTATGGTCCTAAATAGAATGGCTTTATGAAATGGATCACTTAGAAGTGTGGTTTGTCATGTGGTATGACATGTTGGCACACATACATAAAACAAATTGCTCTGAGTATTATAACATGCAATTCCAAGGTCTCCTGCTTTTGGTTTGTGTTTTACATAAGTGGTTTCTATGTCTGTACTCTTCCTGATGGGAATTCATTTATAACCTGCTGCCGTGGACTCTCTGACTGTCCTTTTTGATGAACTGCTTTTTACTTTGTAAAATTTGTTTGAGGTTTCTGTATCATGAAATGTTTCTTCAAATGCTGCATAGTATAACAGAAAATTGCATCAAGATGGAAGCTGGAGTCAAGGTTAGATAAAGGAAACAAAATCTTTCTGTTTCTTCCTCCTATATTTCTTAACCTAGTTGATAATGGGCATTGGTTAATTTTGAAATACTGTGAAATCTGGGATCAAGGAAAAATTTAGTGAGAAAAGTAATTGGAAGTTTTCAACTTCTAGAAAGATAATACAGTTTAGTAAGAGATATACAGGGCTTCCCAGGTGGTGCTAGTCACAAAAAAAACTGCCTCCCAGTGCAGGAGACATAAGAGATGAGAGTTTGGTCCCTGGGTGGGGAAGATCCCCTGAAGGAGGGCATGGCAACCCACTCCAGTGTTCTTGCCTGGTAAATCCCATTGACAGAGGAGTCTGGCGGGCTACAGTCCTTGGGTTTGCAGAGTCAGACATGACTCAAACGACTTAGCACAGCACAGCACAGCATAAGAGATTCATATTGTCTAGAAGTTGAGTGTGGCAAGATGTTGAGGCCAAGGTCAGAGAATCTAGTCTGACTTTATTGATTGGCCATTTTTAAGGAACAAAATGACTCACACCCCAGCATCTCAGACTTACCACCAGAGCTATGAGAGCTGCTTGGAAAAAAAGAACCAGAGCTTTTCTTTCATCCCCACTGGGCATCAAGGGCAGAAGATCCCAGCTTTTGCAAATGACCCCAACATTTTTTCTCCACAGCTGATTTTTTAAAATATTTATTTAATTAGCTGCTTATTTATTTATGGCTGCATTGGGTCTTATAGTTGTCGCATGCATGATCCTTTATTGAGGTATGCGGGCTCCTCTCTACGACGGCTCCAGGCTCAGTAGTTGTGGCTCAGAGGCTTAGTTGCCCCATTGCATGTGGGCTCTTAGTTCCCCAACCAGGGATCGAACTCACATTTCCTGCACTGGAAGGTGGATTCTTAACCATTGGACCACGAAGAAGTCCCCACTGTAGCTGATTTTATTTCTTCCTCTGCTTCAGCTTATCTCTGAGCAACCTTGGTGGCCCTGTTCTTGCCTCTCAGCAAATCCAAGAGACTCAGCTAAAGTCAAAGAGGCTTTACCATTATGGTAGACACTTTATTTTTAGTAGGCCAACAAGATAATATAATATCTTTGCAGAGATGTGGGGCAATTCACTTTACGTAAGCCCCATAAACAAGTCATTCCCTACCAGGGCTGCAGCAAATATCTGTGCCTATCAGGTGAGAGGGGCCTGTTCAAGTTTCACTTCTTCCCTGAAACCTTCCCTGTTTCAGGAAGATGCTTGTGAAATTTCTCCTCATACTAAAAGTCCATTGTAATGTATTTGTTTTCTGTTGCACACAATTAATTAGAAATAGCCACGCATTCTTCATGCCAAAGTTTGACTAGCAGTGCTAAAGCAAATCTAACACTCTCTTGATATCATAGGAGAGTCTGGACACGTGTATGTAAAAACCAAGACACTTTTCTTAAGAATGCAGGCATTTATTGAGTACCTATTCTATAGGACACCAGAAGCTAAAGGTAAAAGTGGATAAACAGTTTCTAGTTTAATAGAGAGAACAAATTTATAAGCAAAAAAAATTACCTTCTGCTCCAGGTAGTATACAGAGAAATCCACCCAGTGCTGGGGTGGCCCAGAAACAAGTCTAATGATTTCTATTCTGGACTCAAGAAATGGTATCAGTAAATCTTTCTGGAGATTCTTATTTCTAGCTTAGATTCAAAGAATGACAGGGATTGTTGTTTTTTAAGTGGACAGGTAAAGGAAAGGGCATTCAATGCAGAGTGGCCAAAGTGTGAAAGAGCAGATATTTGTGCTTAGAACCTAAACAGACTTCTGAATTGCTATAATATAATTGTAGAGAATAAGACTCATGGGAGGAGAAAATAATCTAGGAGATAAAGCTGAACAAACAAGCTAGAGATGCGGTCATGACAGGTCTTGCATGTGACACCTGGAAACAGCAGGTTGGAATTAGCAAAGTCACCATGAGAGTAACATGGGGGGTGGGGGAGGATATCTGATGGGGAGGAAGGATGTGTGGCTAAAAGAAACTTAGAAGTCCTAAAACCAAGGCCAGTAGGTGCCCAGGCAGATGTCTTGCTAGGACTCAATAACTTCTGGAAGCACTGTGCTCCCACAGCTCAGAACAGGTACTGATACACAGAGTTAGGATCCCCAGTCATCAAGGAAAGGAAAAATGGAGTGCAGGAAGCTATGTTGATGGAGCCGGGGAAATGTATAATGAAGTCTAGAATGTCATCAAACATCAGATAAGAAACAATCATTTTTGGTGCTTAAAGACATGTTAGTTTATAAATGTATGTATCCTCTTATTCTCTGATCAGGCCAGCTATTTTAGATATTACTGTATCTAGGCTTTTTTTTTTNATCCCCAGTCATCAAGGAAAGGAAAAATGGAGTGCAGGAAGCTATGTTGATGGAGCCGGGGAAATGTATAATGAAGTCTAGAATGTCATCAAACATCAGATAAGAAACAATCATTTTTGGTGCTTAAAGACATGTTAGTTTATAAATGTATGTATCCTCTTATTCTCTGATCAGGCCAGCTATTTTAGATATTACTGTATCTAGGCTTTTTTTTTTTTTTCAATATCTGTGTTAGGTTAGTTTTACCTGTGAGAGTTTAAGTTCCTCATTGGCAGATAGCTCACTTCATATTCCCCTACATGTCTCAAGCCAGTGCTGTGAGTTTTAGAGGAAACTTTTATTGTTGTTTTTAGACCATGGTCCAGCACTTCTGTCCTGCCTCCTGGTTCTCTGCTGACTCATTTATGGGATGTCACAGGCCAGTTATTGAAACCTTCTGTGGTTTAGTCTACAAGGAATAAATCCATTAACTGTCCCTTACCCTACAGAATAATTTGTTCCTTGGAAGCAAACTGGGGGAAGATGATGTGATTTGAGAAAAGAGAAAAATATCAATTTAGCATCCAGAGAATCTTGGATTTCAGTGCCAGTTGTCAATCACTATGAGGGTGGCCTCAGTTCAGATGCAATTTCCATGAACCTTGTTTCCCTCTGTGAAAGTGAAAAAGAGATATAAAGACTCTGTAGAACACATTAAATATCAGAAACTAGTTCTATAAAACACAGCATTCTGTTTATCACAAAGTAGGCACTCAATAA
>SJYA01000730.1:979413-1006500 GCA_006410615.1 Neotragus moschatus
TTTTTTTTTTTAATTATAATATTCACTATGCAAGGACAAAAGCTTTTTTCTTTTTCCTTTTAAAATGCAGCAACAGCTCTGAACCTTATGGGAAATAAATATCAAAGGCTCATAAAGGATAAGTAGGCCAGTCTATAAAATAAGCACACAAATCAATCAGTGCCCCTCACTCTTCCACCTTAATATCTTGTCTTCTACCAAAGGTATGTATGTACCTTAACACCAACACTTTTGTTGACTCATTTGTAACATGTGTTTTTCTACTTGGAGACTGGCCAAGTGATTCTTTACAAGATTGGGAAGTTTCTATGGCCTGGTATTCCTGGGAACAAGATCTTGCAGAAATGAGGACATTTAATTTGGAGACAGGAGACTTGTGTCTTTTGGATCTGCCATTAGTAAGTTACAAGACAGGGGAACTTGTAGCAATATTGGACCCCCATTTCCTCATCCTTGCAAGGAGGGGCTTATGCTAGGTAAGCCCCCAAACTCCTTTGGGTTCAAATTTTGACTTATAGGCAGTAAAATAAAGTAAAAAAAGAAAGTGATACAGCATAAGAACTGAATCTTATTTTGAAAGAAATGGATGTATTTAGATGTGTATGTATTTTGCTTTAGGGGGAAAAAAAAGGGTAGGAACAGGACTTCACACTTACCTGAGAAACACTCTCCTTGCTCTCAATTTTTTCAGATTGTTATGGAATCTCACCTCTTCCTCTCAGCTCAACACAAATGACTATTAAAATTATACCCCCAGATGGCAGTGCAGTATTCCAAGTTTAGAACGGTCTGGTCCAGCGCTCTGGAAAAGGGCAATGCAAACTGTCCCTGGCACATTGACTTGCCATATTTCTTCCTTCTGGAGGAAATACGCTATAATTCGGGCTTCCCAGGGGGAGCTAGTGGTAAAGAACCCACTTGCCAAAACAGGAAGCATTAGAGACTCAGATGTGATCCCTGGAGGAAGGCAGGGCAAGCGACTCCAGTACTCCTGCCTGGAGAGTCCCCATGGACAGAGGAGCCTGGCAGGGTTCACTCTGGGGTCACACAGAGTCAGACACAACTGAAGCGCCTTAGCACACTCGCACACGCTACAATTCTGCTGTAGCAAGACTTGAGTAATCAATCATTTCAAAGTGAGCACGGCAGCCGTCTACGCTGATGCTTGTGTAGCCCCATGTCAAGTGAACAGGAAGTGAAACAGTGCCACCAAACAGTCTAATGAAATGCTAGGAGTTTAAAATGTGTAAGTCAAAGATATCCTCTATATTTAAATTTTTATTTTACATATTTTTTTTATCAGAATTAGGAAATGTTTACTAATTGTAATAGGATTAAGTAACTTTTATCAGCAGTTCCCCACTGTAACCATCATTCAAAGGACCATACGCTTTTTGTTCTACTATGGTTGCTAAGACCTGCTAATGAGACATATAAAAATAAACAAAGTAGCATCACAAGAAAAGCATGAAAAAAAATCAGGGAAGGAAAAGAGATACATTTCAGTTTTATAGTAAAAATCCCACAGAACCATTTGGATCAGAACTGTATCTGGTCATTTGTATGATGGTCAAAGAGATTGGAGTGAATCCTTTAAGCTTCTACTGTTCATTGGAGAAATTAAATTTTATAGATTTATAGTACTAAGGCAGTATTCATTGGTAATTCCGTGAAAGCGGTGTAAGATAGGAAAGTAAAAAGGTTATGAAAGATCATCTTGAAAATAGTTTATTTTCATGGCTGTGGAATGGGGTCACATTTTTTTCTAGAGATTTCTTTACCTTTAAATTCAGTGAAGTCTTCTCTCTAGTTTTATATTTCCTAGTAAGAAAAAGGATTCATGCTACAGAGATTATGAGTTATAAAAATAAGTTATTTTTTTATCCACAGAGTTGGGTTATTTTGTTGGATCTACTGCTTATGAATTGACTGTCTAACTTTACCAAAAGCATCCCAAAGGAATAATCAATCACAGTATAAACTCATATATACTTCCATATGTAGTTTTCCAAACTACTTTATTCAGTTCAATTGGGGAAAAATTCATATATGCACTGTAATATTCTAATCACTGACGGGAATGCAGAGAAAAATGTATCTCTGCCTTCGGTGAGCTTGTACTCTAGTGGAATGATATGCAAATTTCAAATAACAATGAACAGAGCAGAAATTGTAAAAGAGGTAATGTGGTAAGAATTGCAGGCTCTGGAGCCAGCGTGCCTAGATGAAAATCTTGGCTCTTTCTCCTGATGTCTCTGTAGCTTTGGAAAGATTATTTTTCTGATTCCTTATAAAGAAGATGATTGGATATTCATCTGAAGGAAATGAAAACACCGACTCAAAAAGATATCTGCACCCTCATGCTCATGCAGCATTATTTACAATATCCAAGATCTGGAAACAACCTTAGCATCCACTGATGATGGATGAACAGATAAAGAAAAGGTTACAGAGACACACACATAACATATACAGGGGAGTATCATTCAGACTTAAAAGAAGGAAATCTTACCATGTGTGATAATGTGGATGGACCTTGAGGGCATTATGCTAAGTGAAATGAGTCAGACAGAAAAAGACAAATACCATATAATCTCACTTTTATGTTAAATCTAAAAAAAAAAAAAAGAAGGAACTCAAGCAAAAGGAACCCAAAGATACAGAGATTGATGGTTACCAGGGGCTATGAGTGGGGCAGAAGGTTGGCAAAATGGGTGAAGGCAGTCAAAAGGTAAAAACTTCCAGTTATAAAATAAGGCATCAAGATAGAACGTACAGCATGGTGACTGTAGTTAATAATACTGTATTGCACCCTTGAAAGTTGCTGCAAGAGTAGATCTAGTTCCCATGACATGGAAAAAGAAAATAATTATGGTGATTGACTTAGTATGGTGATTATTTTGTAATATATAAATATTAAATCATAATGTTATGCACCTGAAACTAATGAAATATGTCAATTACATCTCTTTGGCACCTGACAAATTCATTAACAGTTTAGAAAAAAGAGTTCCATCGGGTTAAGAGGAGGGAAAGACCAGTAAAGAACTAACAGTGGAAGTTAGACTTTAAAAATACACTTTCAGGGCTGTCAGTGATTTGTCAAAGTATGGGGAATGGAAAGGGCACTGTGGCCTAAGACAGCAATGCACCAAATGTTAGAGGGAGAGACAGGAGCTTGNTATCTCTTTGGCACCTGACAAATTCATTAACAGTTTAGAAAAAAGAGTTCCCCATCGGGTTAAGAGGAGGGAAAGACCAGTAAAGAACTAACAGTGGAAGTTAGAATTTAAAAATACACTTTCAGGGCTGTCAGTGATTTGTCAAAGTGTGGGGAATGGAAAGGGCACTGTGGCCTAAGACAGCAATGCACCAAATGTTAGAGGGAGAGACAGGAGCTTGGTCTGAGTGCATGTGGAGCAGGAAGAGGGAAAATGTAGGCTCAAACCTACAGGTAAAGGGTGATTGCACGAGGCTAGATCCCTGGGTGGAGAAGATCCCCTGGTGTGGGACATGGCAACCTCCTCCAATATTCTTGCCTGAAAAATTCCATGGACTGAGGAACCTGGTGGGTTACAGTCCCTGGGTTCACAAGAGTCGGACAAGACTGAGCAACTGAGCATGCGCACACAATCTGGAGCTACTTCTTATTGACCAAATAGGGGATAGCACTGAAGGTCTTTTACACAAGAAATGGATAGTCAGAGTGATGCTGTATACATATCATCCCGGTAGCGCTGTGAGAAATTGACCCTAGGATGAACTAGAGATGGGGATATCAGAGATGAGAAGGCAAATCACGCGGGAAGATAGAGCGGCCACAGACCTGGCTTATGAGTCATGACTGGTTCGATTGCCACTGATTTAAAAATGGCATTATCTACCTAAAGGCCTTTTCAGGAGTCTACACATTTTTTCTCTCCTTTCCCATCAGGATGCAGAATTCTATTCCTTTTCCCATATACGTAGCATTTTAGATGCAGAGTTTAAAAATTCTGCTCACAAATGACTACATTTATCCACAGGCCTTCTCCCCTGCTCCCTGAACCCTCCCAACCCAAATACAAAATGAACCTCATCTTTGCTTCAAACCGGTTTGTTTTGAAGAAGATTGAACTGGTCAAGGCTTCTAAGAACAATCTTATTTTTTGGCCACTTAGCTCCTTTTTGAAGTCCCATCAGTGAGGAACTTGACCCGCCAGCAAGAAACCTGTTAACTAGAGAGATTACAGGGTTTGCCTTCCTCATTTTCTCGTCCTCTTATTTCTTTTTGTCTGCCTAATTTTCCCTTTCTATCTGCCTCTGATACGTTCCTTACAGATGCATGGAGACACCATCCACTTCTGTTCTCCCTGCTTCCCAAATGTAATTAAAATGTTTGAGCACTTTCCTTCTTTCTCTCCACCACTGAAGCCAGAGGATCTTCATTTAGCTAATGGGCCTTGCTCTTCTGAACAAACAATATGATCTGAAATAAAGCAACAGGCCGTCCAGATGGGATAGTGATTCTTGCTCCCTGCTGCTGGTGGGGAAGAAGTACCTGAATTACTAAATTGGAACAGTGTGATCTGAACTTTAGAGTCTTCACTAGAGAACAAGTTCAATGATTAGTCTCTGGAGGAAACACAGTAAATGGCCTTGATATGAGGTCTGCTGTAGGAACTTTCCCAACTCCCAGCTGCGATCAGAAGAAGACAACTGAAAGAAAGGCTTAGAAGTTTTAATTAATGAGAAAAGAAAACCAGGAAATCAAAACTTTCAGGAAGCCAAGCTGTTCCATTACATCTCACATTATATCTCTGGGGTCTCATGGTCTCTCTCCCGGGTACCGTGCCTTGATAACTCACTTTAGCACTTTGGTTTTATTTACTTTTACCTCCATAGGACCAAAGGAGGCTGTTCCCAGTTCCTAAATTGACATGTCCTCAGTTCCAGAGGTCAGTGCAGAGAACAAGAACATGGCCCAGAAAGAGTGAGCTACTCAATCTTGGCCCAATTAACTCGGGCTCTGGAGCCACAAGACTTGGCTCATGGGGACTGTATTGGTCATCGTGTGATGCTGCTGTATTTAAAAAAAAAAAAAAATCAGTGGGTTTCCAGACTTTGCTTCTCCCATCTTGTCAGAGTTCTCTTCTGGATCTTCTGCAGAGGGAAGCTAAAAGGTGAAGAGAGAGAGAGCAACAGGAGGAACTTGTGGAAGGAGTTTCAGGCCAGTCCTGGAAGAGGCATTCCCTTCTTCCCCCCGTTTTCCATGCCAGGGCTCAGTCACTGGACCCATCTACATGCAAGGGGGGGTCAGGGAATTCTACGCATGAGCTCAGGAGTAAAGGAAATGGAATTATTATCTTTGCCACAGGGACCATCCTTGTTGGTCAGCAGAGGAGTTGTTGAAGAACAGTGTTGGGCACTGGGCAAGTACACCTAAGCTATCTTCTGTTAGGAGACAGCCACCTGGCTTTCCCTGGGCCTCCAGCAAGGCCTGGTTGGCTGGCTCAGATCTGAAGCCTAGTTTAAATTACTTGTTTCTATGGGATGGTGTTATTTTCTGACAGCGTTCAAGAGAATTAAAGAAATGACTTTACTCCCTTTCAGCGCTACTCATCTAGGTTCTCAGGCTGTTTATTGGTAATCTCTATTTCTTTTTAATGTCATCTCCAGGGGAGAAAATCCTATTTCAGCCAAGAGATTTCATTCTGTAATTACATCACAAAGAATCACTTCATAAGGAAGGCATTGACTTTGAATTTCTGTCAGCTTCAATTTAAGTAGATGGAAAACTATGGAATATATACTATAAACAACAATCTTTTTTAAGCTTTACGACCAGGAAGATGTCAGCTCTGCAAGTCAGCTGGTAAGCCTAGGACCTGCTCATCAGTTCTCTGCCTGAATAATTCAACAAATAAACACTTTGTTCATAAAATACAAAGTGGATATGATATTTCAGACAGAAGAGAACAGAGCTGTCTCTCAAAATGAGGTTTCATTGTTTCAGTACATCAAATTCCCAGCCTCCCTCACTGCAACTATCCTAGCAAGGCTGACTACAATCGCTCTGTGTGCTGAACTTCCAGAAATTTATACTAATCAAACCTTAAAATTACCTCCTCTGTTTAACAGAAATCTGCCAGGGGATGTGCTGTGGTAGTGTGGAAGGAATCCTAGCTGTTAAAAACCATGTCAGCTCATCACAGAAATGCAATTTCTACTATCATTATTATGCCCATATTAAAAATTGGGGAAATGAGCCTTTTGCGGAAATGAGCAGAAGTTACTCACTTCTGCTGCTAAAGTCAAAAGAAACCTCTTTGGAATGCTTGCCACTGAAGCTCCACAGTGCATTGTAGGAGGACAGATGTGCCTGCTTGCAAGACTGTAGACTGAATGTGCGTGTCACTGTGTAGCCAGGAAGCTAATCCCTGGATTGTTTGTTTGGAAAGAACCCAAATACCATGTCAAGGCAATATGCTTAAACGTATACATTTTCTAAACCATTTAAAACATTTGAGAATAAATACATTGGATTTCATGGACCAGAGGCAACTGACTGGAGAAAATTTCTTATGTATACGAAAAGCTGAAAATAATAGTGTTTTGTTTTGGATCGTGAATAACATATTTAAAGACACCACAACCTCCTCCATCCCACTAGCTACGCCAGAAATTTGAGGGGCATTTTTTCCTCATCTCCCACACCTGATATGGTTATAAAGACCTACTCCCGAGGCTGTTTCCTACACCTGAATCCACCTACTCCTCTTCAGCCTCACTGCTGCTGCCTCATCCAGGCTCCATCGTTTCTTACTCCATATCCTACTGTTTGCTACTCAGAGGGAGGACCTCAGTTCACCAGCTTTAGCATCACTTGGGAGCTTGTTAGAAATATGGAATCTCAGGCCCCACTCGAACCTATAAATAAGCTCTAGAAGATCCCTGACGGTTTTGAGAAACACTGATATGTCTCCCTGCCTCCAGTTTTGTTCACCCCCATTCCACTATGAACACTGAAACCAGAGTAATCATTATAGAATTCAAACCTGGTCATGTCACTCTGAAGCTCTATAATTTCTTCTTGACTTTTGGCTGAAGAGCAAAAGCTTCAAAATAAATTCCCAAGCCCTCTGTGACCTGGTTCCTGACTACCTCCCTAAGTTCAGCTCTTAACACTTGCCCTTCGCATACTTGTGCCGTAGCCATCTTTGTTCCAAACGTGACTTACCTTAAGTATCAGTTTGTTAGAACCCTGTCCTCTGACCCCCTAGATCTCATTNAAATTCCCAAGCCCTCTGTGACCTGGTTCCTGACTACCTCCCTAAGTTCAGCTCTTAACACTTGCCCTTCGCATACTTGTGCCGTAGCCATCTTTGTTCCAAACGTGACTTACCTTAAGTATCAGTTTGTTAGAACCCTGTCCTCTGACCCCCTAGATCTCATTGTATCATTTCTTGCCTTGTCATCATACTCAATGTTGTATTAACTTCTTTGATGAATGTACTTCCAAATAAACCTTAATTTCCATTAAGACAAAGACTATGTCTTTATTGGGCAAAGCAGTAGCCCTGTGCTTAGCACAGCAGCTGGCACATGGCAGTTGTGAAAGAGTGACCAAATGAGCTAACTTCTCATGAAGACGAATGGGTAGTTTTCCACATCTTTAAGAATAACTGTCTTCCAAAATTATGATGCCCTGTCACAGGGAAGATGGATCAGACTTACTCCAGTGGGTTCCAGAGGGCAGGATGATACAAGCAGGGCCTGCAGACAACTGTACTACTTACTGTATCTTAGCACACTGTTGGCATTGGAGTATCTGCTGAAAAAGTGAACCAGAAATAATATATAAAAATTTTAGGGAAAGAGAGAAATTATTAAACAATTTAGTATCATTTATCAGATGCTAAAAAATGGCATTGATTGTTTTGTGAGGGATCTCGGACTGTTTGGCCATTTAACAGCAGCCTATGGACTAAATATTCTTACCTTAATAAACTGGTTGAAGTAGATGACTTCTTACATCCTTTGCAACTCTAAAAATCCATTGTTTAATCAGTTCCTCTGTAAGGGGAACCAGTGTTTATTATATGTTAGCCTTATTTTAATCATAAATGCTAACCTTAATTTTTAAAAACGTCACATAATTGTTAATTATTGTGTCACTAGTTTTATGTAGACACTGGTAGTTGGTTGCTCAGTTTATTTGGTATAAGCGAAAGGATACTGACACCAAATATTTGCCTCTTCTCTTGTAACTGCTCCTTACACTCCACTGTTAGAAGGTCATTTATTTGAAGATGTTCCTTCTCCAGGCACCAATGTTAGGAATGCAGATGTCACAGGAGAGGCAATATATTTGACAGTTACCAATAATCACCATGTTTATTTGATGTCTTTTATGATAACCTAGTGTTTAAAGTGTTAGTCGCTCAGTCGTGTCTGACTCTTTGCGACTCCATAGACTGTAGCCCACCAGGCTCCACTGTCCTTGGAAGTCTCCAGGCAGGAATACTGGAGTGGGCAGCCACTTCCTTCTCCGGGGGATCTTCCCAACCTGGGGATCGAACGCAGGTCTCCTGCATCTCAGGCAGGTTCTTGACCGTCTGAGCCACCAGGGAAGCCCCTAATGATCATCGTCTCTATTTGATGTATTTTACGAGAACCTAGTTTTAGAATTGAGAGTAAGTGATGGAGGACATACGGAGACAGTGGTAACATTTAGAACATGAGAGGACTTCAGCTAAAATAGCTTTCCATCAGAGACTGCTTTCTGATACCTCAGCCTAAATGATACATCCCGGCATGTGATTCTTTCCTGTATTCTTCATTCAGAATATATTTATCGCATGCTTACTACATACTAAGCGCTGTTCTAGGTGCTTTAGATNTGAGAGGACTTCAGCTAAAATAGCTTTCCATCAGAGACTGCTTTCTGATACCTCAGCCTAAATGATACATCCCGGCATGTGATTCTTTCCTGTATTCTTCATTCAGAAGATATTTATCGCGTGCTTACTATGTACTAAGCGCTGTTCTAGGTGCTTTAGATACATTGAAGAAGTGAAGTTGCTCAGTCGTGTCTGACTCTTTGCGACCCCATGGGCTGTAGCCCACCAGGCTCCTTGATCCATGGGATTTTCCAGGCATGACTACTAGGAGTAGGTTGCCATTTCCTTCTCCAGGGGATCTTTCTGACTCAGGGTTCAAACCCAAGTGTCCCACATTGTAGGCAGATGCTTTTCATCTGAGCTACCAGGGAAGCCCTTAGATATATTAGTGAACCCAAAAGACAGAAACAGACACAAATACCTGCTGGTATGAACCTTGCCTTGCATGATGGTGAAGTGTGGTCCAAGGACCAAGAATTCCAGCATCACCTAAAAGTTTGTGAGAAATATGGAATGTGTCATCCAGACCTACTAACTCACCATTGGCCTTTTAACACGCTCCTCAGGTTAATGTTATGCAAGTTTAAGTTTGAGACACACTTTTCTAGTGCACCTGTCTTTTATTTTGGAGTATTTTCATGTTTTTTNTTCCTTCTCCGGGGGATCTTCCTAACCTAGGGATCGAACGCAGGTCTCCTGCATCTCAGGCAGGTTCTTGACCGTCTGAGCCACCAGGGAAGCCCCTAATGATCATCGTCTCTATTTGATGTATTTTACGAGAACCTAGTTTTAGAATTGAGAGTAAGTGATGGAGGACATACGGAGACAGTGGTAACATTTAGAACATGAGAGGACTTCAGCTAAAATAGCTTTCCATCAGAGACTGCTTTCTGATACCTCAGCCTAAATGATACATCCCGGCATGTGATTCTTTCCTGTATTCTTCATTCAGAATATATTTATCGCATGCTTACTACATACTAAGCGCTGTTCTAGGTGCTTTAGATACATTGAAGAAGTGAAGTCGCTCAGTCGTGTCTGACTCTTTGCGACCCCATGGACTGTAGCCCACCAGGCTCCTTGATCCATGGGATTTTCCAGGCATGACTACTGGGAGTGGGTTGCCATTTCCTTCTCCAGGGGATCTTTCTGACTCAGGGTTCAAACCCAAGTGTCCCACATTGTAGGCAGACGCTTTTCATCTGAGCTACCAGGGAAGCCCTTAGATATATTAGTGAACCAAAAAGACAGAAACAGACACAAATACCTGCTGGTATGAACCTTGCCTTGCATGATGGTGAAGTGTGGTCCAAGGACCAAGAATTCCAGCATCACCTAAAAGTTTGTGAGAAATATGGAATGTGTCATCCAGACCTACTAACTCACCATTGGCCTTTTAACACGCTCCTCAGGTTAATGTTATGCAAATTTAAGTTTGAGACACACTTTTCTAGTGCACCTGTCTTTTATTTTGGAGTATTTTCATGTTTTTTCAAATGACTTCTCTGTCTGTTTACTTGCTTAAAGCTTGTTTGCCCATGAGGTTGTAAGCTGTTTGAGGTCAAGGATTAGTGGGCAAAGATGGAAGAGAGGAGAAAATGCCAGTAACAAACCTCATCTGTTACTCAGCTCTGCCAAGGCACAGACTTCTCTTTTCAGTCTGCAAAGCTGATTCACCTACTGCTCAGCAGGCTGGGCAATGGAAACCTCTGCAGGGGAATCAGCTAACATCTGTGAATTCTCCCCCACCTTCTGTCTCAACGTCATCATCTCTCGCGTTTTTAAAAACTCCCATAAAAAAATTTACTAGCATAAGGATATTTGTAATAAAATTTGTTGGCACTCATTCCTGTGGACTAAAAGAAAAAAAAAAAAAATCCCTGTGGTTTGTGATAACCCTGCCTCTACTTTTATCCCTGCAGTCCTCATTGAAGATTTTCTTTTCTATTCTAATTTTATTACATAATCTAGTCCTCTTTAACATGGACGATATGTGCATGCTCAGTCGCTCAGTCGTGTGACCCCCATGGACTGTAGTGACTCCATGGAGTGTGGTCCACCAGGCCCCTTTGCCCATGGAATTCACCAGGCCAGAATACTGGAGTGTGTTGCCATTTCCTTCTCCAGGGGATTCTTTCCAACCCATGTCTCCTGAGTCTCCTGCATTGGCAAGTAGATTCTTTACCACTGAGCCACCTTGGAAGCCCAGCATGGACAGTCGGCTTCAGTGAATGATGAGATTGGCCCTACATGGCACCTTCTGTACATTGGCCCATATGTACCAGGAGTTAGCAAACTCTGTGTCNCCTTCTCCAGGGGATTCTTTCCAACCCATGTCTCCTGAGTCTCCTGCATTGGCAAGTAGATTCTTTACCACTGAGCCACCTTGGAAGCCCAGCATGGACAGTCGGCTTCAGTGAATGATGAGATTGGCCCTACATGGCACCTTCTGTACATTGGCCCATATGTACCAGGAGTTAGCAAACTCTGTCTCATGCCCCAAATCTGGCTGATCATCTCCCATCTATTTTTGAGTGACTCATGAAGAAAGATTTTTTTTTTAATGTTTTAGATGGTTGAAAAAAATCAAGAGAAAAATGTTTCATGACACATGAGCATGATATGAAATTCGGACTTCAACATTCTTAAGTAAAGTTTTATTGGAATGGAACCACGACCATTCATTGGCTCCTTTCACTGCCTGACTTTGTACTATCATGGCAGGGTTGAGAAGTTGAAACAGAAACCATATGGCCACAGGATCTAACATATTCACTCTCTAGACCTTCTAAGGTAAAGTTTGCCAACTCCTACTGTATTGTAACATTGTTCAGTAGAAATATAAGCACATGTGTAGTTTTAAATTTTATGATAGCCACATTAAAAAAAAAAGTAAAAGAACAAAAAGGGCTAGGTGAAATTAATTTTGAAAAGATTCTATTGAGCCTAATAGATCCAAATAATTATTTCAACATGTAATAAGTCTTAAAAATGATCAATATTGTGTATTGAGCTTCGGAGTCCATGGCACAGTTTGCCTTACAGCACACCTTCATCCAAACCTGCCGCACTGCAAGAGCTCATTGGCCCAAATGGCTAGTAGCTACCACTCTGGTGAAGTTTTAGAGGATGTAGCCAAGAGCTGAATAATTTATCTTAATGGTAAGTATGCATATAAATTCATTACTAAAATTCAATAATATCCATGATAAGTATAAGGCAGAAGGAAATCATTCCTCATAATGCACCCCCTTTCTGATGTATCAAAGAGGCAAAGAGTCATGGGCACATGGGAAGTAGCACCATGAAAGCCAAGTGCCCGAACTTCTTGGTCCTTAAGTTTGCATCGCAGAAAAGCTTTTTTTTCCCTTAGGTTTCTGGAGAGGGCACCAGAATCTTGATAGGATGTAATTTTGTCAAGGGAAAAGGATGGACTTAATTTGTGGATTCAATTTTTCTGAAAGTTCTATAGCAATGAATGACAGGAAAAAAAAAAAAAAAGACCCAGGGGAACTTCATCTATCAAAGAGCACAATTGTCTCTAATTACTCAGGATAATCCATTTTAAACAGACCACTGGGACGACCACCCATTATTAAAAATAACTTGTTTGAGTTGGACTCCTTGAAAACAGGTCACTGAGGATATTTTTAATATGGGCCACCCTTTCCAAAGAGAACTATTTTTGCAACCTCATGTAAGGCGGTATGGCTAGCTTTCAAAGTTTGGAATTGCTTTCATACTTAACATGCAGAATAGCACCTGACAGCCTTCCAAGTTACTAAAGGAAGACCTCCATCTTTGTCCTTGCCTTCACTTACCATCTGTTCTTTTTCAAGTCATAGAGCCTCAGCTGTGCTGTGGAAATTGACAGAGTTAATGACTTCTAGCTCTGACTCTTATTTCCAAGCACTAGGTAGCTCTGATTATCTTCCACTCTCAATTTCCCCAGCTGTTAAATGGGGATAATGACGACTGAAGAATGCCTGTGATGTGACCTGGAGTTAGAAGTGTTCCGTTTTGTCTGTTTGCTTAGGTGGAGAGAACACAGTGTTGTTTTAATGCTGTAGAAAAGCCAGAAAATACCCTTTGCTATTTAGCAACTCATATGCTTCTCCTGCTTTCAAAGATCCAACTTTCCTTAATTAAGTTTGGCAACAAATGGGCATCTCCTTCAGGTAGAACCTGCTTCATAACAAAAATAAAAGGATTTGACAGCGCGCTGGGACACTTCCCAGTTCAGTGCAGGGCATTAGTGGGTAATTCAATGAGAGGGATATATGGTCTGAGAGGCAAAGGAGGACTCCTAATTTTATGAAGCAACAAAGCATGTGTGCAGCAGTCAACAGCGAGCCTCAAACAAGAGGATTTTCTGAGGAAAATCATTTACACCTGAAGAGGGCTCTAAGTTTTAGTGTTTGTTCAGTGTGGCCCTATCCTGTGCTGACAAAACACATCCCTTTGTGTACCATTCTTTGTGATTCTTCGCTCTGAGGGCCCTGAGCCCTGTAATGATGTGTCATGTCTACAGACGGCAGGTTGTGCCTTATGATGGATGAGAGCACCACGGTGAGGGAGCTTCCTCATCGGTTCCAGGTGAGTTCGTTGAAATGACTCTGCCTGTGGCCGGTTGCCAGAAAGTACCCTGTAAAAAAGAATCTGGATGTGGCAGGGCAGGCATGTTATTTCTGGACTGTGGCTGACTCTGCCATAAGAGCCTTAGTAAAAACGACTAACTAAGCGGTCAACAAAAATGAGAAGCAAAATTATGAGAAGGCGATCTGTGTCACTTTGGACCTTTGACTCACGCCAAGGAAAGAGTAAAATGTGAATTTAAAGAGTGCCCATTTCGTTTAACCAGGCTGCAGAGCCGCTGAATGTGTCGTAAAAGCCCCATTTGGGAATGTCTGAGATTTATGGCACAGTTGTGGTTCAGTTGCTAAGTTGTGTCTGACTCTTTGCTTCCCCATCAACTGCAGCACACCAGGCCTCCCTGTCCTTCACCATCTCCCAGAGTTTGCTCAAACTCATGTCCATTGACTCAGTGATGCCATCCAACCATCTCATCCTCTGTCACCCACTTCTCCTCCTACCCTCAACCTTTCCCAGGATCAGGGTCCTTTCCAGTGAGTGGGCTCTTCACATCATGTGGCCAAAGTATTGGAGTTTCAGCTTCAGCATCAGTTTTCCCAGTGAATATTCATGGTTGATTTCCTTTAGGACTGACTGATTTGACCTTGCTGTCCAAGAGACCAATGATTTTGTTTTCATAGATCTGAGTTATTAGATAACTCAGATAACCATTATATCTACTACTGTGGACAAGAATCCCTTAGAAGAAATGGGGTAGCCATCATAGTCAACAAAAGAATCTGAAATGTATTACTGGGATGCCATCTCAAAAATGACAGAATGATCTCTGTTCGTTTCCAAAGCAAACCATTCAATATCACAGTAGTCCAAGTCTACACTCAGACCAGTAATGCTGAAGAAGCTGAAGTTGAACAGTTATATGAAGACCCAAAAGACCTTCCAGAACCAACACCCAAAAATGATGTCCTCTTCAGTATAGGGGACTGGAATGCAAAAGTAGGAATTCAAGAGCTACCTGGAATAACAGGCAAATTTGGCCTTGGAGTACAAAACGAAGTAGGTCAAAGGCTAACAGAGTTTGCCAAGAGAACGCACTGATCATAGCAAACACCCTCTTCCAACAACACAAGAGAAGACTATACACATGGACATCACCAGATGGTCAACACCAAAATCAGATTGATTATATTCTTTGCAGCCAAAGATGGAGAAGCTCTATACAGTCAGCAAAAACAAGATCAGGAGCTGACTGTGGCTCAGATCATGAACTCCTAATTGCCAAGTTCAGACTTAAATTGAAGAAAGTAGGGAAAATCACTAGACCACTTGGGTATGACCTAAATCAAATCCCTTACAATTATAGAGTGGAATTGAGAAATAGATTCAGTGGATTAAATCTGATAGAGTGCCTAAAGAACTATGGACAGAGGTTCCTGACATTATAAAGGAGGCAGTGATCAAGACCGTCCCCAAGAAAAAAAAAATACAAAAAAGGCAAAATGGTTGTCCAAGGAGGCCTTACAAGTAGTTGAGAGGAGAAAAGATGTGAAAGGCAAAGGAGAAAAAGAAAGATATACCCATTTTAATACAGAGTTCCAAAGGATAGCAAAGAGAGAGAGGAAAGCCTTCCTCAGTGATCAGTGCAAACAAATAGAAGAAAATAATAGAAAGGGAAAGACTAGAGATCTTCAAGAAAATGAGAGATACCAAGGGAACATTTCATGCAAAGATGGGCTCCATAAAGGACAGAAATGGTACGGACCTAAAAGAAGCAGAAGATATTAAGAAGAGGTGGCAAGAATACACGAAGACCTAAGCAAAAAGATTTTTTTGACCCAGATAACCACGATGGTGTGATCACTCACCTAGACCCAGACATCCTGGAATGTGAAGTCAAGTGGGCTTTAGGAAGCATCACTACAAACAAAGCTAATGGAGGTGATGGAATTCCAGTTGAGCTATTTCACATCCTAAAAGATGATGCTGTGAAAGTGCTGCACTCAATATGGCAGCAAATCTGGAAAACTCAGCAGTGGCCACAGGACTGGAAATGGTCAGTTTTCATCCCAATCCTAAAGAAAGGCAATGACGAAGAATGTTCAAACTACCTCACAATTACACTCATCTCACATACCAGCAAAGAAATGCTCAAAATTCTCCAAGCCAGGCTTCAATAGTACGTGAACAATGAACTCCCTGATGTTCAAGCTGGTTTTGGAAAAGGCAGAAGAGCCAGAGATCAAATTGCCAACATTCGCTGGATGATTGAAAAAGCAAGAGAGTTCCAGAATAACATCTACTTTTGCTTCATTGACTACAACAAAGCCTGTATCTCTGTGGATCACAATAAACTATGGAAAATTCTGAAAGAGATGGAAATACCAGATCACCTGACCTGACTCCTGAGAAATCTGTATGCAGGTCAGGAAGCAACATTTAGAACCAGACATGAGACCCCAACCGGTTCCAAATCGAGAAAGGAATATATCAAGGCTGTGTCACCCTGCTTATTTAATTTATATGCAGAGTACATCCTGAGAAATGCCAAGCTGGTTGAAGCACAAGCTGGAATCAAGATTACTGAGAGAAGCATCAATAACCTCAGCTGTGCAGATGACATCACCCTTATGGCAGAATGCAAAGAAGAGCTAAAGAGCCTCTTGAAGAAAGTGAAAGAGGAGAGTGGAGAAGCTGGTTTAAAAATCAACATTCAGATAACTAAGATCATTGCATTTGGTCCCATCACTTCATGGCAAATAGATGGGGAAAAAATGGAAATGTTGAAAGACCACCTTTTGGGCTCCAAAATCACTGCAGATGGTGACTGCAGCCATGAAGTTAAAAGATGTTTGCTTCTTTGAAGAAAAGCTATGACCAACTTATGCTGCTGCTGCTGCTAAGTCGCTTTAGTCGTGTCCGACTCTGTGCGACCTCATAGACGGCAGCCCTCCAGGCTCCCCCGTCCCTGGGATTCTCCAGGCAAGAACACTGGAGTGGGTTGCCATTTCCTTCTCCATTGCATGAAAGTGAAAAGTGAAAGTGAAGTCGCTCAGTAGGCAAGAACACTGGAGTGGGTTGCCATTTCCTTCTCCAATGCATGAAAGTGAAAAGTGAAAGTGAAGTCGCTCAGTTGTGTCTGACTCTGTGTGACCCCATGGACTGCAGCCTACCAGGCTCCTCCGCACATGGAATCCTCCAGGCAAGAGTACTGGAGTGGGTTGCCATTGCCTTCTCCTGACCAACTTATACAGCATATTAAAAAGCAGAGACATTACTTTATCAGCAAAGGTCCAGCTAGTCAAAGCTATGATTTTTCCAGTAATCATGTACGGGTGTGAGAGTTGGACTATAAAGAAAGCTGAGTGCTGATGAATTGCTGCTTTTGAAGTGTGGTGTTGGAGAAGACTCTCGAGAGTTCCTTGTACTGCAAGGAGATCCAAGCAGTCCATCCTAAAGGAAATCAATCTGAATATTCATTGGAAGGACTGATACTGAAGCTGAAACTCCAATACTGGCCCACCTAATGTGAAAAACCAACTCATTTAAAAAGGCCTTGATGCTGGGGAAGATTGAAGGTGGGAGGAGAAGAGGATGACAGAGGATGAGATGTTTGGATGGCATCACCGACACAATGGACATGAGTTTGAGCAGGCTCCAGGAGTTGGTGATGGACAGGGAAGCTTGGCATGCTGCATTCCATGGGGTCGCAAAGAGTTGGACACGTCTGAGTAACTGAACTGAACCGAACGAAGGATACCCCTCTAAGTTTTCTACTTCAGTAAGTAGAATGCAAACGTACCTCACGTGAGTTCAACAAAGCTAAATAGAGCAGCAATGTTGTAAGCCTAGAAAAAAGCTTCTCGTCGACATTGCATTGCTCTATAGGTAGGAAGCTTCGAGAAGTTTATTGGTGTCATCTGGGCTTTTCTTTCCTAGATTTTTATGTGAATATACATTGAGCCTGATGAGTTTAAGCCTGAATAGTCCAGTATGGGAGCCAGTAGTCACATGTGGCTATTGAGCTCTTGCAGTGTAACTTTGGCAACTGAGACTTACTTTTAAACATAATTTTAATCCATTTAAATTCAAATTTCAAACAAATGCAGTACAAATTTGATATTGATTAGTTGCTGAAATAAAATTAGTTCAAATGCCATATTGAAATTCATTCCTCTGGAGAAAGAGAGTTACATTAGGAACTTGGGATTAAAATAAACACACTTTAATAGATAACCAAAAGGATTTACTGTATTGTATAGCACAGGGATCTCTACTCAATATTCTGTAATAACCTGTATGGATAAAGAATCTGAAAAAGAATGAATATATGTATATGTATAACCGAATCACTTTACTGTATACCTAAAACTAACACAACATTGTAAATCAAGTTTACTGTGATATAAAATTTTAAAAATGTACACACACATATAAATATCTGTAAGAAAACACATATACAAAGTTCACTTATCTTGTTTCTTTTTGCTTTAGCATGGCTACTAGAAAATTTACAATTGCATATGTGATTCTCATTATATTTCTTGTGGACAGTGCTATCCTAGGGGAATAAGTTGTGTTCAAAATCCTGCTTCTATGAACACCTATAAAAATGACTATAAATATTCAGTAGAAATATTAATGAGTTTATATTTGTTCTCCTTTCTATAAATATAATTTATTGTTTTTCCTATTTTAAACTTGAAAGCAGTTTTTATAAGAGGGAACATATATTCTAGATGAACAGGGTTCAAAATATCACTTTTAGTGTCTGCTCTGCAACTCAAGGTAGAGGCATTTATCTTCAATTTCATTACTTTCCTCTTTTTAAGAAACTGCTTAAGATGCATCTTTTAACTATTAAAGACTACCTTTAAGAAAGTTACTAATATAATAGTTCTTTCTTAGTTGAAGAACAAAAGTAATAAATGTTTGCCAACTTGGTGTCATTTGAGAAACATACATTTTATGGATTTTGAAGGAATTGAGCTATTTGCTTTTTCTCCATCCGCAGGAAGGATCTTGGTGCTGCTAGATCTTTAAGAGCAGTGTCTCGACCTTTCTTGCACAGCCCCTGACATTTAAAGGCCAGGGCAATCAAGCCCATCTCAGAGGTTAAAACTGCCAGTTCAAGGTTGCATATGCCAGCTTCTCTCCAATGCCGTGTTCGTGGCTAGGGATTTAAGATCAGCAGATAATAATTTTCAGAAAGATAGTGCAGAGGAAAATGCACTTAGATGGTTTCATGTGGGCTGTATCTTCCCTGAACAAGTGAGATTGATACCCAAGCTGAGATCAGGCATGCTTGCCAAATGGCTGTGCTTACTAACTCAGATATTATTGTCATATGAAAATACTTCCTTGGCTACCTAGTAGTTTGCCTTAGGAAAACATCTTTATTGCAGACATCTTATATTTGATCATCCAAATGGGAAGCTTGTCCCATTTAGCTCAGAATAGTATACTATGTTTTTGAGGGTTGAGGTAACTTATTTTGTTTTCTCTGGTATTTTTTCCGTGTTTACAAAAACCGGGATTTTAACTTTTTGTGGCCACCCTGAACCATATCTAATCAACATCATTCAAAGTTCTCTATTTAATCTTTTGTTTGGATTTTGAGAGAAATCTAGCTGCTTTTCTGCAAACAATTTTCTTGTTTCTAATCATTGCAATTTCAACTAATTTCCTTGAAGATCAAGAAATATCCTTCACCCTAACTGCTTTTGAAGAGCTTCTAAAGGCTTATTACTCTAGAGTAAAACAACATTGCTCTAAGTGAATGCTTTTATAGTTTTCATTTATGTGTATTTAAATTTTTTGGAAGAAAAAAGGTAGAAATGATCATTGAACTGAGAGTGTTTTCAAATTTCTTTTTCTCCCATTTCTTAGGATAATAATCACTGAAAATATCTTTTTCCAGGACCAGATATTTCTTTTTTTCCCTAGCGCTATGACTTTCCAGGAAAAGCTGTTTGTGTTTTCCTGGCGTTATGATTTTCCTTTGTTTTCTGTGCTGGCTGATGACTTGTGTCCAAGGGAGGTGAGAACAGACTATCTCTTCAAGGGGAAATCGTTTCTCACAGGGAACTCAGAATGACAGGCCTTGCAAATAAAGATATTGTGTTGATACAGATATGAAAACAAAGCATATCCATTGCCACAGATTAGTTGCCCAGTGTAGGGGGCATCTACCACCGTCTGCTTGAAGACTGTCTGCCTTCTAAAGATAGGATGTGAGGATTACAGGTGGCCCAGACCACAAACCACCTTTTTAAACATAGCATACAATGAAGGCCTTGAAGAAGATCTTCTTGAAGATCACAGTGGTAGAAGCCCAGCTCCACTGTTCAATTATTGTGTGACCGTGCAGCACAGTTAGAGAAGATATCTCAGTATTTTATTTTCTTAGCCCATTGCTCTTCTGTTGCCTGGCCTTTTGTAAAACCTATTGAGCTGGGAAAAATCTGTCCATATTTTAGTGTTAAAAAAAGACTTCTCTAGTTGAAAACCATTCTCAGAAAGTGTATTCTGAAGTTCTTAGTTTTACCAGGAAATGTGATACAATAAAGCCTGTTAGTTCCTTCTAAGGCTACCGAGAAGCTTACTGGTATGGCTATTCTCTCTCCTTTCCCTCTCTTCCCCCTTCCTCTCTCTTTGTCAAGGTTTCTGATGCTAATATCATTTCTTGTCCACACTGCTTGATTGGGTGAATGAAAGCCTTTAATTTTAACACCACTGATGCCATACACCTTGTCACCTCCATTTAGTTTTGATGTGGTCTATCAGACATGTTATACGGCAGTGAACAGAACAAATACTTCTCATAAGTTATGATAAAAGGACATTAGCAACCACCAGATATGAAGCGAATACTGAGCTGTTTACACTGTAAAATCACTGTTAGTGCCAGCATTTCAGGAACAAAATGAGAAGTGAAGTGGGAAATTTGGGCTTTGAACCAAAGAACATTTTCCCTGTGTTTGGTTTTTCTCATTGGACCAGGAAGCAGTGCTTTTTTGTTGTTGTTAGGGGAAAAAAAAGTACATGCTTCTTACAGAAAGGGAAATAATTATATGTGGTTTCGCTAATTATATCCCTCACTCTTGCTTCTCTATGTGAAAACTTTCTAAAAGGAAAAAGCTCACATTATAAAGTCATGGATTAAACTTGTGTGTGAATAAGTTTGTTTAATAGAGTTGAATAAAATCAGGTTATCAAAGGGAATTTTTACAGCGAAACTATTTCTATGTCCTGTTACCCCGTACTGGTGATTTGTTCATCTCAAATGAACTCTTTATGACAAATTATCCTATGGAGTGCATTTTTTAAAAGGTTCTGATATGTGAATAATGAGTGACTCCATGAAAATAAACCATCATCTATTTTAAAAGCATATTGAAGAAGGTATATCAGACAGAATAGACTAGGTAATTCTGTGGCAACAACTATAAAATTATAGTGGCTTACTGAGAAAAAAAGATTCATTTCTTTTTTAATGCTACATGTCCATTTCAAGGCAGCTGTGGTTTTACTTCACTTTATCTTACGACAAATCTAGGCACAATAGTAAAAAGCAGAGATATCACTTGGCCGACAAAGGTCTGTATAATCAAAGCTATGGTTTCTCCAGTAATCATGCACAGATATGTTGGATCATAAATAAGAGTGAATGTCGAAGAATTGATGCTTTTGAACTGTGGTGCTGCAGAAGACTCTTGAGAGTCCCTTGAGCTGCAAGATCAAACCAGTCAATGGTAAAGGAAATTTACCCTGAATATTCATTGGAAGGACTGATGCTGAAGCTGAAACCCCGATAATGTAGCCACCTGATGCAAAAAGCTGACTCACTAGAAAAGACCCTGATGCTGAGAAAGGCTGAAGGCAAAAGGAGAAGGGGACTACGGAAGATGAGATGGTTAGATAGCATCACCGACTCTGCACATGAGATTGAGCAAAATTCAGAAGGTAGTGAAGGATAGGGAAGCCTGGCATGCTGCAGTTCATAGGATCACACAGTCAGACATGACTTAGAGACTGACCGCCAATAACAAATCTTTATTCTAGGTTCTATGAGCAAATAGCCATTTTCTGGAACACAGCCAATTAATTAAACTGACAAAGGCAATGAAGAAAATGCAAATCACACATTTATTGTTCAAAAGTGATACCTGTCACCCCATAACATTTTGTTGTCCAAGCCAGTCACGTGGTAAAATTTGTTAGAGATATAGCATGCTTCCAAAAGGAAGAGCTGTGAAAGGAGGAACCATATATGTGTGAACAATAATAAAATCTTTTTAGAGATTATCTTGCTCATATGAGATCAGGACTAAAAAACAGTTAATGCCTTTATAGTTTTCCAAACCAATTTATTTTCCTATGTTTTACCTTAGATACCCAATTGCCTCACCTATACGTATAATGAAAGGAAATCACTGTATGCATGTTACTAAAACCTAAGCCAGAATAAAATCATGTCCAAATGTTTAGAGCAAGGAAAAAGGCAAGTTGAAGTGTGGAAGGTGGGGCAGAATCTGACTGTCCCTCTATTAAGATTAAAATTAGGATCAAGTTGTTATTGGCCAATATACCAAATAAAATCTTGGCCATTTCTGTTCCAGATCAGCTAGGCACAATTATTTATTATAACAGAGTTTACTTCCCTGATGGATCCCACGGTAGAACGCAATGTAGGAGACCCAGGTTCGTTTCCTGGGTCAGGAAGATCCCCTGGAGAAGGCAATGGCATCCCACTCCAGCACTCTTGCCTGGAGAATCCCATGGACGGAGGAGCCTGATAGGCCACAGTCCATGGAGTCGCAAAGAGTCGGACACGACTGAGCGACTTCACTTCACTTTCACTATAGTCCAGTATATTTTGGGGTTAAAATAGATTGTTCATTTAATAACATTTATTTTGAAGATAAGTGCAAGTATGGAAACAATTTCAAATAAATTTCTGTTACTTTGCCATAAATATTTGGTATAGTAAATATGAAAGGGGCTATGAAGAATTTATACATTTTTACAGACATTTCTTAATCACCAATGCAATTTTATACAGCTGTGCCTAACATTTGGAATATTTGGGAGAAATTTATTCACATGTGGAGGAACATATTCTCATACTTCTCTGATTCTTCATCTGGAAATCACATCATGTAATTTGGCATTAATATTCTAGTCCTAAGTTATCTCTGTGACTGCTTTCTGGAAAAACTATTTATCCAGTTCTGGATTCATGAGNTACAGACATTTCTTAATCACCAATGCAATTTTATACAGCTGTGCCTAACATTTGGAATATTTGGGAGAAATTTATTCACATGTGGAGGAACATATTCTCATACTTCTCTGATTCTTCATCTGGAAATCACATCATGTAATTTGGCATTAATATTCTAGTCCTAAGTTATCTCTGTGACTGCTTTCTGGAAAAACTGTTTATCCAGTTCTGGATTCATGAGTCTTCCTTAACTTCATGGGGTTGGGCATAATGTTAAAGTTGATAAATTTAGCTCCAATTTTATATATACATATGTATATATATAATTGGAGCTAAATTAATATATTTATATATATATATAAATTTATATATATATATATAAAGCCATTCAATGGAGTAGGGAGCTTTGTGGTATTTCAAAAGTTTAATACTACCAGTGGCTGCTAGTTTATAATATAGTGCCTGGTAAAAATTAGTGTTTGTAAGTACTGGACTTGAAAGTAAGTCAATCCTTAGGTACATGGAAAGAGCTCCCTATTGGGGAAAAGCTCAGAGGCCTTAAGAATTTGAATCATAGCCAAAAGAAATTGAAGAGTAATTGGGAATTGAGAGGTTGAATCATTGTGGACTTCATTTTATTACTTTGATGTTTGTGTTCCTCTTATTATATATTTATGGAACATGGCCAGACTGTTTGGTGATTTATAACAACATATATGAAACATGAATCTCTACTCTCAAGACCTCAGAAACTAAAAATAAATAAATAAAAAGAACGACAGACCTGCAAATAAAATATGCAGTATGAAAAAAAATGTGCCTCTTTCTATTTACATTTAATTTTTCAAATCTCTATTAAATCATCTCTGTGCAAAATATTCACTGTCATGCTCTCTTTCTGGCTTATCTTAACTGTATGGTTGTGGAAAAGACAAGCAACTATTTCCTTTCTCCACAATGTCCAAGGTTATCAAAGCAGGGCCTTGTCTTACTATCCTTAATTTTAGAGTTAGAAGTTGACTCTCATTAGACAGTTGTTTCTTCGCTTGCATGAACTAAAACTCTGATTTTTAAACCATGAGACCAGTTTGCAGCATATGATCTGCAGTGGCTAATCTGTCTTTAATGTAATGAGTGAATGTTTTATAATCTTAATTGTTTTGGTTTAGATTATGTTATTTATTTATAAACATAAAATCAGATGAGATATCACAGTTGACGTTTAGATTTAAATAATCCAAACAGGTTAATTTAAGAGGGAGACTTCGCAGTGGAGAATGATGTGTGGATTTCAAATTATAGACTCCACAAATATTGGGGCTATTGCTCTAAATAGACAAGAGTCAACTAATGAGAAAAACCCTGATGCTGGCAAAGATTGAAGGCAAAAGGGGAAGGGGATGGCAGAGGATGAGATGGTTAGATAGCATCACTGACTCCATAGACATGAATCTGAGCAAACTCTAAATAAAATGAAGGACAGGGAAGCCTGGTGTGCTGCAGTCCATGAGGTCTCAAAGAGTCGGACACCACTTAGTGCCTGAAGAACAATACAAGAGAAACTTACTATCTCATGGATATTACTATGTTGCTTATCTGTTTGAAACCAAAATTTAATATCACATACAGGAAATTAAATATCACTGAGTAAGAATGAGAGGCATAATGTGGTATGGACCCCGTATAATTTTTTTAAGTGCAGTTTATGATATTGTATTAGTTAAGGGGTGCGGCATAGTGATATGCACATTTTTATAGATAATACTTCATTTAAAGTTACTACATTGACTATTTCCTGGTGCTGTATGATATATCCTTATTTACTTTATACTGCATAATCTACAACTCTCAGTCCTGTTCACCTGTCTTGTTCCTCCCTTCTTGCCCCTCCTCAATGGTAACCACTAATTTGTATTCTGTATCTGTGATTCTGTTTCTGTTTTTTATATTAATTGATTTGTTTAATTTTTAGATGCCACCTATACTATTTGTCTTTGACTAACTTCTCTAAGGATAACATCCTCCAGGTCCATGCATGTTGTTGCAAATAGTAAAATTTCTTTTTTTTAATAGCTGAGTAGTAATCTGTTGTATATTTATAGGCCATGCTGCTTCTTTATCCAATCATCTGTTAAAGGAAATTCAGTTTACTTCTATATCTTGGCTATGGTAAAGAACTGTGCTGTGATTAGGATGCATGTATCTTTTCCAATAAGGGTTTTGATTTTCTTCAGGTAGGTACTCAGGAATACAGTCACTGGATCATATAACAGTTCTGATTTTAGTTCTTTTTTGCAGCACCTCCATACTGCTTTCTACAGTGGCTGCCCCCACTTAACATTTTCNATATCTTGGCTATGGTAAAGAACTGTGCTGTGATTAGGATGCATGTATCTTTTCCAATAGGGGTTTTGATTTTCTTCAGGCAGGTACTCAGGAATACAGTCACTGGATCATATAACAGTTCTGATTTTAGTTCTTTTTTGCAGCACCTCCATACTGCTTTCTACAGTGGCTGCCCCCACTTACATTCTCACCAGCAGCATAAAAGAGTTCCCTGTTCCTCGACATCCTCCACAACATCTGTTATTTGTGGTCTTTTTGATGATCGCCATTCTGACATATGTAAGTTTAGATATTCTGTCGTAGTTTTGAGTTGCATTTCTCTAATGATTAGTGGCATTGAACATCTTTTCATGTACCTGTTAGCCATCTGTATGTCTCCTTTGGAAAAATGTTTTTTCAACAGTTGTCCTGCTCATTTTTTAATTGGGTTGTTTGTTTTTTTGGTACTGAGTTGTATGAGCTGTATGTATATTTTAGACATTAACCCCTTATCAGTCATATCACCTGCAAACATTTCTCCCACTCAGTAGGCTGTATTTTCATTTTATCCGTGGTTTCCTTTGCTATGAAAAAGTTTTAGCTTAAATATTCCTATTTGTTTATTTTAGCTTTTGTTTCCTTTGCCTTGGGAGACATATCTAAGAAACTATTGCTAGAGTTTACATCAAATATACTCTGCCTATGTTTTCTTCTAGGAGTTTTATGGTTTCCAGGCTTAAATTTAGTTTTATAATAAATTGTTATTAAAAATAAGTGTTCAGATATTTATTTTTATTTGAAGATTAGTTATGAGTTTAATTTTGGGTTCTCTATTCTGTTCCATTGATCTATGTGTCTCTTTTTGTACCAGTACCATACTGTCTTGATTAATATAGCTTTGTGGAATGTCCTGAAGTCTGGGAGGGATATGCTTCTAGTCTTGTTAAATTTTTATCAGGATTGCTTTTGGAATTCAGGGTTTTTGTGGTTCTATGTAAATGTTAGGATTAGTTGTTCTAATTTTGTGAAAAAGATCATGGTTATTTTGATGAGAATTTCATTAAATCTGTAGGTTTCTTTAGGTAAAGGTGTTAGTCACTCAGTTGTGTCCAGTCCTTTGCAAACCCATGGACTGTTGCCCACCAGGCACCTCTGTCCATGAAATTCTCTGGCAAGAATACTGGAGTGGGTACCCATTCCTTTCTCCAGGGGATCCTCCCAACCCAGGGATTGAACCCAGGTCTCCAGCATTGCAGGCAGATTCTTTACCATCTGAGCCAGGGAAGCCTGGCCAGTAAAAAAATATGGGTTCTTCTAATCCATGAACATGAAGTATTTTCCATTTCTTTCTATCATCTTTAATTTACTTCATCAGTGTTTTACAATATAGCTAAAACACTATAGGTCTTGCAACTCCTTGGTTAAATTTATTCCTAGATATTTTATTCTTTTTGATTTGATTTTAAATGGGATTATTTTATTGCTTTTTTCTGATGGCTTATTATTAGTCAACATATTTTTGCATATTAACCCTATATCTACAAACTTTATTGAATTTATTTCTTAGTTCTAGTAGTTTTTTGATGAAGACTTTAGAGTTTTCTGTATTTAGTATCATGTCATCTGTAAACAGTAACAGTTTTATTTCTTTCCTTCCAATACTGATTCTTTTATTTCTTTTTCTTATCTGATTACTGTGGCTAGTCTGTCCATTAGGGTGCTAAATAGAAGTTGTGAGAATGGGGATCCTTGGTTTGTTCCTGGTTTTAGAGGAGAATTTTTCAGCTTTTCATCACTGAGTGTGATGTAAGCTGTGGGGCTGTCATAAGTGGCCTTTACTGCAGCCATGAAATTAAAAGAAGCTTGCTCCTTGGAAGAACAGCTGTGACCAACCTAGACAGCATATTAAAAAGCAGAGACATTACTTTGCTGACAAAGGTCTAGCTAGTCAAAGCTATGGTTTTTCTAGTTCAGTTCAGTTCAGTGCAGTTGCTCAGTCGTGTCTGACTCTTTGCAACCCCATGAATCACAGCACTCCAGGCCTCCCTGTCCATCACCAACTCC
>SJYA01000730.1:1006591-1179276 GCA_006410615.1 Neotragus moschatus
GAGACCAAAATGAGCTGAACTGAACTGCATTGAGATTTACTCCCTGTATACCAGCTTTGATGTGAGTTTTTATTATGAATGGATGTTACATTTTTTGGATACTTTCTCTACATCTTTTGAGATGATCATGTGATTTTTATCTTTGTTTTGTTAGTGTGGTATATAATATTGATTCGTTTGTGGATATTTAACCATCCTTGCATCCCTGGAATAAATCCCACTTGATCAAGATGCATAATCCTTTTAATATATTGTTGAATTTGGTTTACTAATATTTTATTGAGGGTTTTTTGCATCTATCTTCACCAAAGATACTGGCCTATAATTTTATTTTTTTGTAATGTCTTTGTTAGGTTTTGGTATCACGGTAATTGTGGTCTCAGAATAAATTTGAGAGTCTACCCTCCTCATCAATTTTTTGGAATAGTTTGGAAGTGATAGGTACTAGTTCTTTTTTATACATGCTTGATAGAATCTCTCCTTTGAAGCTGTCCCGTCCTGGACTTCTGTTTGCTGAGAGATTTTTGATTACTAATTCAATTTCACTCTAGTGATCAATCTGTTTCCGATTGTCTGTTTCTTCCTGATTCAGTCTTAGGAAATTGTGTTTCTAGACATTTATCTGTTTCTACTAGGTTGTTCAATTTGGGGGCATAGAACTATAGTATTCTATTATGATGTTTTTGTGTCTCTGTGATATTGGTTGTATTTTCTCCTCTCTCTTTTGTTTATTTGGGTTCTCTCTCTTTTTTTCTTGGTCAGCCTGGCCTAAAGCCTGACCCTCAGNTAGGAAATTGTGTTTCTAGACATTTATCTGTTTCTACTAGGTTGTTCAATTTGGGGGCATAGAACTATAGTATTCTATTATGATGTTTTTGTGTCTCTGTGATATTGGTTGTATTTTCTCCTCTCTCTTTTGTTTATTTGGGTTCTCTCTCTTTTTTTCTTGGTCAGCCTGGCCTAAAGCCTGACCCTCAGGGCTTCAGCTCCAGCATCTTGGCACCTGACCCTGCTGCTGATAGAACAGTGACGGCCACTGAGCACAGGAGAAGTCCCAGCTCACACCTGGGTCTGCCTCTAGTCACTCCATCTGTAGTCTCACCTCCCACCAATGTGATAGCTGCTGACATACCTTATCTGCAGAAACTGACAAATATTTTGATTCAGGAAAATATAGCAAAGATGTTAGCTTATGAAGATTCAAGTGCTTTCTACTCTATAGAAATAACAAGATGTGAGAATACATGTATTTACTTTTATATAGAGTTATATACTAATAGAGTTTATACATATTTTCTTTAGCGTGCTAAAGTAATGCAATCACTTCATGATAAATAAGAGAGAAACAAATTGCCAAAATAATCAAAAATCTGAAAAAAGTGAGGTTTTAGTGAAAAGAAATTAATATGAGTTAATAACTGCCAAGAGCTGTTGACTATTCCCTTGTATTAGGAATAATGGAATTTTGAACGCTTGAAAATTCACATTTGTTGTTTTCAAGCATCACTTATATGGTCTATTTTTTCTGAAAACTGAATTTCTAACAAGTGCAAGTTTTCTCCATATAACTGAAAAGATATTGTATATGTACAACCATATTTATGGACTCGTAAGTATTAATAGCATATAAGATACAGTATTTCTATTTTGCTTACCTAAGAGTTTTATTCTGAAGCTTAAGCACTGCCATGGGCTAATATGTTACATGAGAATGAAATGTTTCTGTTTTATATTAAGAATAGCTTTAATGATAAGCCTTGCTATTATTAGCTATTAATAGAAAACTCCTCCCAGAGACTCAACTCAAACATTACCTCTTCATTGGACCACTTCCGGCCTCTTAGCCATCAATTCTTCATCTGTGTCTGTGTCCTTCTAGTATTTTATACATGTCTTTATTATATAACTTGTACTGTTCATGTGTCTTTCTAACTTGTTTTAAATATATAGCATTTTATATATGTCTTTATTAAATAACTTGTACTGTTTGTTTTTCTCTTTCATGATACATGGAGCTTCTTCTTATTTTTGACTCTTTCCTTCTTAAAATAATTTCTCTGCTTCCTAAATTTAATGCTCTTAAGACAATTAGGTTTTTTAAAATGGTTATTGAATCATGTAGTAGATACTGTTTCTATCATTTAGAAATTTTCTAGATATAGTCACTTTTTAAGGTAGAGGGTAAGTATTATTTCCATTTTAAAGAGGAAACTTAGACATTTTTATGGGCTTATTGGAAGTGTGGTTTGTCCCATTTCAGACAGTAAGTATAGATTTAGAACTCAAGATTTACATATTTTTCTCCCTAAAGCTTTGTCCTCTAAGTAGCTGAAACATGAGAATTCTCATTGATGCAAATGTTGATATTTAAATTGAAAGATATAGGAAAATGTGGCACAGTAAAGCTTTAGATAAAATATTAAGACAAATAAACAAAATTTAAGTAAAATATTCAAGAGTCTGAAATGATTGTGGTTTGGTATGGATTTAGATCAAGATATTGTTTTTATTTTATAAAAAGAACATTTCAAACTTTGGGGTGGAATTATTATATTGTTTTAGTTAATCATGTAATATACATACTCCCTTCATATTTCTAAGAAAAAATAATGATCTTTTCAGTAACTTCCTTAGAATTCTCTGATTGCATCTCAATGTGAAACATTATTGGATCACAGAAGAAAATGCATTCTTATGCTGGGTGATGTCTTTGGACAGTGCAAAAGTTTCTAACTGAGAATGAAAATGAGAACCAGTGAAGACCCTGAAAGTTTAAGAAAAATTTTATATATGTAAATTTTGCATATGCATTTTTCTGGGAAGAAGTTTATAGCTTTGATGAAATTTTCAAAGTTGTTCATGACCACGTAGAGGAAAGAGCTGTGGAACAAGAATTAATTTGAATCCCATTTATAGACTCCTGTATATAAATTGCTTACCTTATGGGGCCGATGGGGAATTTAATGATACAGCAGAGAAACAGGTTTTGGAAGCTATAAAAATTCTTGCAATATATAGTATAGTTCTCATCCTCATCTATTGCTTGAAGATTAAAGTCCAGATTTTCAGCTTGGCATTGGACAATGTGGATGAATTTTATCAAGCTGCCTTTTCTGTCTTCTTTTCCCCATATTCTGTTCTCCAGTCAGAGTGTTATTCACTCTCACAGGATACTCACATTCTCATTCCTCTGGGTTGTCATTAATGCTGTTCACTCTGTCCAAAGCCCTTCCCCAATTCATCTCTTCTAAATTTTGCCCAACGTCAAGGCTCATTTCTGGAGGAGGAAATGGCAACCAACTTGTATTCTAGCCTGGGAAACCTCATAAGCAGAGGAGCCCAGTGAGCTACAGTCCATGGGGTCACAGACTTAGCAATACTGGGAGATATGACTTAGCGACTAAACAACAAGACACATTTCAAGAGCTACTGGCTCAATGGAACCTTTTCTATTTTCTCTAGAAAGAGCTTTTAAAAACACCCCTCTCAATTAACAGCACTTTGTAACCTCTAATGATTTTTAATATATTTTATTTAACAAAAATAGATATATATGTACCCTATAACTTCGCTCTTAGCATATATATTTCTTGGATCAAAGACCACATTTTCCTCAAGTTTCTATGAACCTAAAACCCAGAATACAAACTTACAATAAGCTAGCTTTCATGAATGATATGGATACTCAAATTCAATAAATAAAATATATTCCTTTCTTTCAGAAGAAAATCCAGTGTACCTTGTATAGCACCTATGTTAGTATCTGAGCCTATGTATGCTCAGATACCAAGTGTTAGTATCTGACTAGATACTAACTAGATACTTAGTTAGATCGACTAGGTGTTAGTTGATCAATCGTATCCAACTCTTTGCTACCCCATGGACTAGCCCACCAGGCTCCTCTGTCCATGGCATTCTCCAGGCAAGAATACTAGAGTGGGTAGCCTTTCCCTTTTCCAAGGGATCTCCCCAACTCAGGGTCAAACCCAGGTCTCCCCCACTGCAGGCATTGTTTACCATCTGAGCCACTATTTATATGTCATTCAGTCGCTACGTCATGTCCAACTCTTTGTGACCCCATTGACTGCAGCATGCCAGACTTCCCTGTCTTTCACTATCTCCCAGATTTTGTGAATAGACAAAATCATGTCCATTCAGTCAGTGATGCCATCTAGCCATCTCATCCTCTGTGGTCCCCTTCTCCTCCTGCTTTCAATCTTTCCCAGCATCAGGATCTCTTCCAATGAGTTGACTCCATTCATCTGGTGGCCAAAGTATTGGAGCTTCAGCTTCAGTCCTTCCAATGAATATTCAAGGTTGATTTCCTTAGAACTGCTGGAGAAGACTCTTGAGAGTCCCCTGGACAACAAGGAGACCAACTTGACTCTCTCAAGAGTCTTTTCCAGCACCACAATTTGAAAACATCAGTTCTTCAGTGCTCAATCTTCTTTATGGTCCAACTCTCACATCTGTACATGATTCCTGGAAAAGTCATAACTTTGACTATATGAATCCCCCAACACATGCATAAAGTGTCTTAAAATGAATTTATGTGTGCTTTCCTTAAAAGTCATTATATTATGTTTTATAAAGGTAGTTAACTTTGGCTTCAAAGTAATGAAACTTTCATTAATATCAGCTATAGAACCTATAATGTTTTCCTCTTTTTTACTTTTGGTGATTCTTTTCTGAAATTACTTCTATTTCAGAACTAGCTGTCCAGACTGCCTAATCTAATTACCACCCATTCCCTTCCTCACAAAGTACAGCTCCCTGATCTGCTTTGATTCCCAACTCTGTTTGTAGCAGCTGAATATTTCAGAATAAAGTGTCCAGGGAGCACTATTGTAGAATATTAAGAAATAGTCTGTCAGTGGGAGTCTTTGCTCTTCTACCCCCTCATTATTCCAAAGAGAAAGAACTAAAGTTCAAGATTTCTTTTTCCTCAGTAATACAGAGGTCTGTGAAAGTATAGCCTGTTAATAATCAGTGTTAACAGCATGCCATCTGATTGGACATTCTATAGATACAACAATGCAAGTGTTGACCTTTCACTTATATAAAAGGTCTTTGCTCTGTGTAGCTGGAAACTCAAATGTAAGTGCATGCCTACTTTCCAGAGGTCAGTATTTGGCAAAGTCTTACCTATCACAGTTCCTAATTACCTTTAGTGTAGTTTTTTCTCCTTTTACCTAAAATGCTTCCTGAGGGAGAGACAGAGACAGAGATAGGGCAAAATTGTGTTAGGAGAGCACTCAATGAACTTAGGTGGAATAAATTTCTTGCCTGTGATGAAAACAATCAATCTCAGGAACCCTGAGAAACTTATTGATCATAAAGAACATTGCAAGGGAAAAGATATGAGGAGAGGTTAAAGTTATCACAAAAGGACTAGAAATTGGCTTCCTTCTCTCAGTGAGTTGTCATACATTGTTTTTATCTGTTTATCAAAACACTATACTTGGCAACAATAGGTGAAACCACAGGAAACCGAAAAAGCAAACACACACACACACAACACATATATACAATCCCCAACAACCTTTTAGTGGGAAATAAAATCTTTTGATGAGAGTTCCTCTGAATCTTTACTTTAAGACAATGGTGTATTTAAAAGAAATGAGATTTTAATAGACCTTAATAAAGCTTGATTTCACCTTCGTTAATCAAGTCGCCTCTGCCTGAGAATGTGAAGGCTGCACTAAGTTATTTTTAGAACCATTTTATCACACATTTCATGCCTTTACAGCATGTAGTTGCTAATTTTCTTAATAAGGTCACCTTTCAGTAAGTGGCGTGTATTTTCAAGTTCATGTAGGGTTCTTGCCTAAAAATTGGGCCAATTTATGTGAGCTGAGGATTCTTATTTTGTTCCTTGTGTCTTTCTCATTACAGTGTGCCCAAATCAGAAGAAATGGCTTTGGCAACACTTATTTCTGTTCATTTCCGTCTTTCTTCTTATGGTCCAATGAAAGAATGAATGATGTAGGCATTAACTTCTTACCCAGGTTCTCCATACTTGGAGATCTTCAAAGACAGGGATAATTTCCCCTTTTCTTTTATGCTGATACACAGCACAACAGCACAGGCTCTCCATAGAGAAGAGGCTCAATACACTTTGTTAACAGGAGACTGAAGTCCCATAATCAAGTGGGGAAAGATTAAAGAAATACTCATACTGTCTCAACTCAAGGGGAGGCAGAGTGAGAAAGTAGGTCCTGTAACCCTTGCTGATGAGGGTTAGGAATCAAACGCTCTCTCATTTGGAGAGCTGGGCCATGTGCATTCCTAGCATTTTAAGGTCAGCTCTGCCCTAGTGTATAGACTCTGTTATTTTCCTAAAACAGCAGGAGGGATCACTTTCTCTAGGCGTCTTGGCCCACGTCTTCCTCAACTTGTAATTTTCATCCCCATGTGAGTCCCTTAATAAAAAATCCTAAACCTCTGCCTCAGAACTGTCAAAAAATATATTTCAAGCTGATGAGTGTTATGGTTTCAAAGATAGTTTCTAGTAAAGATCATGAGTGTTCTAGAGTGCTAATTGAAACAGCAGGAGAGAATGATTATTTTCCAGATATCCCAGGGGAGTTCCATATGCCAAGGTGATGGTATAAATAAGCTAGACTAATGGACTCTGATTCCTTAAGCTACAGACCAAATGCAGAAATTTTAAGAAAGAAAACTTTTTTGTGCCATGAAAATTTGATCAATACCATTTATAAATTAATATTAAAAAATCTGTTTAACACAGATGAAAGGGCTCTTCCATATGATAGTACTTCATTTGTTTAGAATGTGTCTGAGGTATAAATACTCTTATTTTGATGTATGCATTTTCTTTGATAAAATCATTACTTAGTGGATCATTTTATTAAATTTATTTTTTTAGTGAAGGATAATTGCTTTATAGAATTTTGCTGTTTTCTGTCAAACGTCAATGTGAATCAGCCATAGGTATACATATATCCCCTCCGTTTTGAACCTCCCTCCCATGTCCCTCCCCACCCCACTCCTCTAGATTGATACAGAGCCCCTGTTTGAGTGTTGTTAGCCATTCCGCAAATTCCCGTTGGCTCTCTATTTTGCATATGGTAATGTAAGTTTCCATGTTACTCTCCATACATCTCACCGTCTCCTCCTCTCTCCGCATGTCCGTAAGTCTGTTCTCTATGTCTGTTTCTCTATCCCTGCCCTGTAAATAAGTTCTTGAGTACCATCCTTCTAGATTCTGTATATATGTGTTAGAATATGGTATTTATCTTTCTCTTTCTGACTCACTTCACTCTGTGTAATAGGTTCTAGGTTCATCTAGTGGATCATTTTGATTCACATTTTTAATAACTGAGTGATACACAGAAACAATTTTGCTTGTAATGAGTTCATTCATGAATGAAATATTTACTGAAAACCGACAAAGATGACAAAGTGAGATCGCAGTGGTGAATTAGACATGAATCCCGATCTAAGAACTTACAAATCAGTGGAGAGTAAAACACGTATATATAAAACTAGGTGAAAGTAGAGAGTGATAAATGACATACAACAATACAAAGTGCTATTAATTTCAATGTTTTTGTCAAAAATTTAATGAAAACTCATATCTCTATTTTTTTTGACTTGTAAATAAAGCTTGCAATATATAATGGGGTATTGAAGTTAGAAAGTCTGCAATTCTCTCATCATAAATATCAATTCTTATTATACAATAATATAGAAAATAGAAATAATTGAATTGAGTCCATTGTACCCTCATAACAATAAATGCAGCAATAATCATGCTGAGAGTACCTGGGTTTTGCTTAGATAACTGAGTTATTTCTGTATTATATGTCAGGCATTCTAAAATAATGAATAATACATTTGCCATTTGATTTTAAGACACACATAACAACCCACAAGGCTGAATGACTGAGTGATCTTAGGTATATTGAGGAACTGAACTGTCATTATAAGAACAACATTATTAATTTAAGATTATTAGAAATAAAAAAGAACTTACCTGTTACACCACAGATTGCTAGTATTTCCATTACTTACAAGGAACAAGGTCTTTAACAAGGTTAAAAGAAACTGAGTTTCCTTCACTAAAGGATATTAAGACAAAAGAAATTCAGCCCAAATGGAACTGGCACATAGAGGTGACATTGTGAGAGAATAGGATTTCAAGTTGGGGGGCCTGTGTTCAAATCCCAGCTGTGTGCACCGGGCATGCCAACCTACAGACTGAAGGCTATTGTTCCAAATCCACATCACAGGGTTCATAACAGTAAACACAAGGATGTTGGTAAAACTAAATCACAAACATTAGTTGTTTTGCATTTACACTTGTTTCTTTCCTGAAATTCTTCTACATTTAATCTTTTTCTTTGTACCAAAATGAAGGCTTTCTCCCATAGAGGCAATGCCCTCTGACTACTATCTTTATAGGAGGAAAAATCACCTGTCCATCAGTCTGCTTTATCTTTATTAATTGATTCCATAAGAGAAAGTATTTTGGGTTCTAATGTATTTTAACACATTTTTACATATTTTTAGGTATGTCATAACAAAGTGCCACAGACTATAGGCTTAAAAATCCAATTTTGTCTCCTTCAGTTCTGAAGGCTGTAAATCTAAGATATATGCTTTCACTATTTTTTTTTTTTTATTTTTACCAAAGCATTGAAATTTTTCTATGGCATTTGTTGCTTTATAATTATACTGTGGTTTTGTATGTGAATGTGCTATCCTCTGCTGAGGTGCAGGTTCCTTAAGGTCAAGATTCAGGTCTACACAGAAATGCATGTAAAATACTGGGAAATATTTCTAACTTTAGACATTCTGTTCTATCTTTTCAAGTGGAATTATTGCCCCAAATCACAATTTCTTTCCATGAGCCAAGAGAAAAGAAGGCATCTATTCAAATAGCAAACAAATCAGCAGGCTTCGAATGCCAGGCTAGTGCCCTCTGGAGATGCTCTATATTGGCTAGCAATCTATTTTCTTCTAACCATATGGTTTTGTGCAGATGATTTAGCATGAAAATAACCTTCTTCAGTGAATAGTGGTGCCGTGTGCAGAAAGCTCGCCCTTCCTTTTTAACCACTCGCAGAGGTGTAACCCACCTCCCAGGAAAGGTACCATCCCCTGGCACAGTCAAAACCAGAGGTTATAGATTTGACAACTCACTGAAATGTCACGAAGAATCATTTTCTAAATAAGAGTCTAGTATTCCTCTGTATTGAAGTTCAGAACTTCAGCAATGAAGCACAAGCTCTCTCGAGTTCTGTGGGGTTATTATTTCATTTCAGCATTTTTCTTAGCATTTTCGTATTTGATTCTGCTGGTCAGTTAAGCCAAGGCAAATGATGCAGCTTGCTATTTTTTTCTCCTTTTTCTTATCTGTCGTTTGTTTAAAGAATTGAGGTTTGTGGAGAATAAATACTGGAAGTATTTATTCACTGTGTTGCCACAGAAAGTATACATTTAATGCTCTATATCCTGAGTCTCTTCCAAGTTTTATTGTACATTCCTGTGAGACTGGGAGAAAATGCAGTATTTTTCAAACTGTAGAGTTTATAAAATGGAGGCAAGTAGGGTAAATTATAGTCGATAGCTAATAAAGAGATTAAATGTTAGAGCCAATGCTAAAAACTAAGTTGGCTTCCCATGGGCTGATTTCTAAACAGCAGGTCAAAGGTCCTGATTCACATGTGTCATAGTATTGTTCTTTCATCCATTCATCAAATATGTTTTGTGAGGCGTTATTCTACACTCTTGGGATGCACCAATGAATAGAACAAAGACTTTTGTCCTCATAGATCTTATACTTAAATACAAGGAAATCTGCAACTAATAATAATCATAAACACATAATTGATATGTTCGACGACAACAAGGAAAGACTAGAGCAAGTTAAAGTAAAATGGGCATTAATTGGGCATTGGGCATTGAGCAAGTTAATGAGCTGGCCATTAAGAGTTGAATTTTAAATGAGTGGTCAGATAGGACCTCAAAGGCAATTATAGGCCAGACCATTATAATAATAGAATAAGTAATGCCTAAAATGAATCATTTTCTTCTTAATTCTTCTTTCTTAAAAATAAAATCAGTTTTCAGAATCAAGTATGAAAAGTTTAGCAAAACACATTTAGCATTTCAGCTATTTGTTTCTGTAGCAAATTTGTATATGTGTTTAATAAATGGTGATACTTCACTACTGTAGTTTTCCTTTGTCCCTGTCTGGGAAACATGATTTGATCTAGCTAACTAGTTTCCTGTCTCTCTCTCTCCAGACTTTATACCTATGCCTCACAGTTCAGTTCTCCATCTTTAGGCATGAGAATGTCAGATACTGCAAAATAAAACCGGGCATTTCTTTTTCCTTCCAGGCAACTTTCTGTAGTCTGTCTAGATGCCATGGGACATGAAAAGAAAAGAAGGCCAAACAGCAAAATAAAAATTATCAGTGATACTATGCTATTGAATAATCCCAAGGTGCATATTCATCCAGGTTAATTTGCTTTCAGCAATGCTGGTGCTACCAACTAAAGTTTTCGTGGCTAGGTGTTAAAAGAAAGCACCTAAGCCTAGGAAATGTTAGCAAAAGGGCAGAACTGTATTTTTAACGAGAAAGGCTAAGCAAGATAAAGGAGCGCAAAAGCAGAGGGGGTACTTTGCAAATATACAACGCTCTATGAAGCTGGCAGAACATTATGAGACATCTAATTTCAGCTGTCAAAGGGGCTCACATTGATTTTTGGGCTCACTGTGTGTACTTGTAGGGTCCTCTAAATGGAGTCTTCTTTATTTGTCTCTTCTGTAACCTATCTTTCTCAGGGGAAAGTTAATAGTACTTTCTAGGAGGAAAATAGGAAGTTAGTTTCGATTGGCATAGTTGAGAGTCCATTTGGTTTCTGTTTAGATTCAAGAAAATGAAAAGGCTTAGACTTTTCAGGTAAAGAAATCAACAGAAACCCTAAATCACCACTCTTAAGTGCACATGTCTTTGTTCTCCTGCTCCACGCTTTTGTTACTATCTGATCCGTCTATTTTCAGCCTCCCCAAACCCCAAATGGCACAAAACTACTTCTGAGAATTAAAGAAATATCATTACTCAGTTAAAAATAGTTCTGTAAGAAAGCATTTAAAAGCTGGCCAAACATTAAACCCAGACCCTAACCAAAAGTATCTGTTTAGAAAATATAATCTGCGTTTAAGGATGATTCATCTCTGCTGTTGCAAAATATTCTTTTCCTAAAATACCTTGGAAGTAGCTTGTTAAACCATTTTACTATCTTACTTCCACAATATGACTTAGTTATTCTAATGGTTCTTATAAATAGAAAATGTAATGGTTTTCCTTCAGGCATGATATTTTCTTTTGTCATTTTATATTATGTCTGTTTATTGCAGACTGCAGGGTTTTGTCTTTGAAGCTCCTGTAATGGGTTTAATGAATTATTTCAGCTTCTGATTTAATGTACAGTGTAATCCCAAATGTTACACTTTGGAATCTAGTCATGCTTCGACTGGTCTAATTGTCTCACGATGAGACAGGTCATGTGATATGAATTCATGTGACACGTCAAGTGGTATTTTATAGTTTAGCTACACTAGGAGGAGAATAACTTTCTAAAATTCTGAAATGATGGCTTTTCTGCAATCAACCAAACCATCAAATTGGTGGGAATGTTAGTAACCACTATGTTTACTAAGTCAAAATGTTCAATCTGTGAGTACTGATGTATCTATAAGGAACAGGGCAGTTTCAGGGTTTGCATTACATCATTCATGTCTGTTCCACGTGTTCTTTAGTGTAACCCACTTGGATGGATTCGAAACAAATTTCAGGAGTTTAAAAAAAGGTTGGACAATGCAGAGAAATCTCTCAGGATGCCTTCAGTGGGGATCCACAAAACTTAAAAGGCTGCTATCTTGGGGGAAAACATTCCCAATTTCACAGATACAGAAAGATCTCTTTTAAATGCAAAATGATTCTAGATTGTAAGAAGAGACATTTTGGGGATAACATGTTGGATCTTTGAATTCAGTAACTCCTGGGACAAGGGTGATAATGCAGGAATCTTGGGAAAGGGAGATGGAGAGTGTAGAAGTATTAAGCAAAGTCCAGTAATTGATGATGGAAAAAATAAGCCTACTTTTTTACTTAAGAGGCAAACTTCAGTAGTATTTATGTTAAAAACCAACTATACCAATAGCTGGCCCTAGAAGGGCCAAAAAAATGTATGTAGCATTCAGATGGTTGGACTAGTGTATCTTTTTCCTTCCTAGCATTTAAATCACTATATAAAACTTTCAGTTTAGTTCAGTTCAGTTGTGTCCGACTGAGACCCCATGGTCTGCAGCACACCAGGCCTCCCTGTCTATCACCAAGTCCCGCAGTTCACTCAAACACATGTCCATTGAGTTGGCAATGCCATCAAATCATCTCATCCTCTGTCATCCCCTTCTTCTCCCACCTTCATCCTTTCCCACCATCAGGGTCTTTTCCAGTGAGTCAGTTCTTCACATCAGGTGACCAAAGTATTGGATTTTCAGCTTCAACATCAGTCCTTCCAATGAACATCCAGGACTGATCTCCTCTAGGATGGACTGATTGGATCTCCTTGCAAATCAAGGGACTCTCAAGAGTCTCCTCCAATACCACAGTTCAAAAGCATCAGGTCTTTGACATTCAGCTTTCTTTATAGTCCAACTCTCACATCCATACATTACTACTGGAAAAACCATAGCCTTGACTAGATGGGCCTTTGTTGACAAAGTCATGTCTCTGCTTTTTAACATGCTGTCTAGGTTTGTGATAACTTTTCTTCTGAGGAGTAAGCATCTTTTTATTTCATGGNCCATCCAGCCATCTCATCCTCTGTCGTCCCCTTCTCCTGCCCTCAGTCTTTCCTAGCATCAGAGTTCTTTTCCAGTGAGCTGGTTCTTTGCATCAAGTGGCCAAAGTATTGGAACTTCAGCTTCAGCATCAATCCCTCCAATGAATATTCAAAGTTGATTTCCTTTAGGATTGACTGCTCTGATCTCCTTGCTGTCCAAGGGACTCTCACGAGTCTTCTCCAGCACCACAGTTTGAAAGCATCAGTTCTTTAGTGCTCAACATTCTTCATGGGCCAACTCTCACATCTGTACATGGAAAAACCATATAGTTTTTCTACTGGAAAAACCATAGCTTACCATATGATCTAGCAATTGTGTCCCTTGTCATGTATCTAAAGGAGTTGAAAATTTAAGACCACACAAAAACCTGCATATAAATGTTTATAGCAACTTTCTTTATAATTTCTTTACAATTGCCAAAACATGAAAGCAACCAAGCTGTCCCTGAGAAGGTGAATGGATAAATTTGGTACATCCAGACCATGGAATATTGAGCACTAAAAGGAAATGAGCTATCAAGCCATAATGAGACATGAAGGAACCTTAAATGCATATTACTAAGTGCAAAAAGCCATTATGAAAAGGTTGTGTATAGTCTAACTCCAGTGATATGACATTCTGGAAAACTTTGATGATAGCCAAATAGATGGGGAAATTCATGGCAGATGGATGGGGAAACAATGGGAATAGTGACAGACTTTTATTTTCTTGGGTTCCAAAAATCACTGTGGACAATGACTGCAGCAGTGAAATTAAAAGACGCTTGTTCCTTGGAAGAAAATTAATGACAAACCTAGACAGCCTATTAAAAAGCAGACACATTACTTTGCCTACAAAGGTCCATATAGTTAAAGCTATGGTTTTTCCAGTAGTCTTGTACGGATGTGAGAGCTGGACAATTAAAAAGACTGAATGTGGAATAATTGATGCCTTCAAATTGTGGTGCTCGAGAAGACTCTTAAGAGTTCCTTGAACATCAAGGAGATCCAGCCAATCAACCCTAAAATAAATCAACCCTGAATATACATTGGAAGGAGTGATGGTGAATCTAGAGCTCTAATACTTTGGCCACCTTATGCGAAGAGTCAGTTCTTTGGAGAAGATCCTGATGCTGGGAAAGACTGAAGGCAGGAGAAGGGGACGACAGAGGATGAGATGGCTGGATGGCAACACTGACTCATTGGACATGAGTTTGAGCAAGCTCTGGGAGATGGTGAAGGACAGGGAGGCCTGCCGTGCTATAGTCCCTGGAGTCTCATGACTGAGTGACTGAGCAGCAACATGATGATAGACAGTAAAAAAGAAATCAGTAGTTGNCAGAGGATGAGATGGCTGGATGGCAACACTGACTCATTGGACATGAGTTTGAGCAAGCTCTGGGAGATGCTGAAGGACAGGGAGGCCTGCCATGCTATAGTCCCTGGAGTCTCATGACTGAGTGACTGAACAGCAACATGATGATAGACAGTAAAAAAGAAATCAGTAGTTGCCAAGAGTTGTGGAGGATGAGGGGAGTTAGCAGGTAGGACAGTAAAAATTTTTAGGGCAGTGAAAATAGTTTGTACTATACCATATTGANGTCCCTGGAGTCTCATGACTGAGTGACTGAACAGCAACATGATGATAGACAGTAAAAAAGAAATCAGTAGTTGCCAAGAGTTGTGGAGGATGAGGGGAGTTAGCAGGTAGGACAGTAAAAATTTTTAGGGCAGTGAAAATAGTTTGTACTATACCATATTGATAGAAGCATGTTATTAGACATTTGTTCAGACCCATAAAAGCTCAGCTGGCAAAGAATCCACCTGTAATGCTGGAGACCCCGGTTCAATTCCTGAGTTGGGAAGATCCAGTGGAGAAGGGATAGGCTACCCACTCCAGTATTTTTGGGCGCCCCTTGTAGCTCAGCTAGTAAAGAATCTGCCTGCAGTGCAGGAGACCTGGGTTTGATCCCTGGTTTAGGAAGATCCCCTGGAGAAGGGAAAGGTTACCCACTTCAGTATTCTGGCCTAGAGAATTCCGTGGACTGTATAGTCCGTGGGGTCTCAAAGAGTTGAATACGACTGAGTGACTCTCACTTAAAACAATTTTTTTTTTCATAGAATGCTCAACACCAAGAATGAACAGTACTGTAAACTATGAATTTTGAGTGATTATAACATATCTTCATAAGTTCAGCAATTGTAACAGCTGGTGGGGGATGTTGACAGGGGTGGAGGTTGTGCATGTGTGGGGACAGGAATGATATGGGAAATCTCTGTATCTTCCCCTCATTTTTGCTGTGAATCTCAAACTGTTCTAAAAGAGTATCAAGAGAAATGAACCTTGACCTATTCTTACACGATATAAAAGATTAACTAAAAATGGATCATGGGTTTAAATATAAAACTATAACACTTTGAGAAAAAAATGTAGGAAGGGATCTTCATAATGTAAGATTAGGCAGATAGTTTTTAGACTAGACACCACAAACACAATCTATAAAATGAAAAATAAATAATTTGCGCTTCCTCAAAATTAAAAATATTAGCCTGAACAAGACTCTGTTAAGAGGATGACAATCCAAACTGGGAGAAAATATTAGGAAACCATGTATCTGACAAAGGATTAGCATCTGAAATATTTAAGAACAATCAACATTCGAACAAGCAAGCAATCCATAGATAATTGACAATGGGCAGTTGTTAAATGGGCTTCCCTGGTGGCTCCCCTGGAGANGGGAGAAAATATTAGGAAACCATGTATCTGACAAAGGATTAGCATCTGAAATATTTAAGAACAATCAACATTCGAACAAGCAAGCAATCCATAGATAATTGACAATGGGCAGTTGTTAAATGGGCTTCCCTGGTGGCTCCCCTGGAGAAGGAAATGGCAACCCACTCCACTGTTCTTGCCTGGGAAATCTCATGGACAGAGGAGCCTGGAGAGCTATAGCTCCTGAGGTCACAAAGTCAACATGACTGAGTGATTAACACTTCACTTTCAGTTGTTAAATGGAAATAAAGAGACATTTCACTTAAGTGGATAACACAAATGACAAGAAAGCACATTACAGAATGTTCTTCGTAATTAGACATTAGGGAAATAAAACCAAAAGGAATACCACTGCATTCAGACTTAAATGCTGATAGGGATGCAGAAAAACTGGATTGCGTATACATTGCTAGTGGGAATGTAAAATAGTTTATTAACCCCGGATAAAGATTTGGCAGTTTATTTTTTAAAGAAAACACTAAATATACAACTATGATATAATCTAGCAATTGCACTTCTGGGCATCTACCCCAGAAAAAGGAAAACTTACGTCCAGTGAAGGATGTGCAGAATACTTATAGCCCCAAACTGGAAAAAATCTAGATGTCCTTCAAGAAGAGTGGTTAAACAAATTGTGGTACTTTCATACCATGAAGTCGAGACATAACACAACCTGAGTGAATCTGTCAGGAATTATGCTGAGTGTAAAAATACAGTCCAAAATGTTTACATAATTTATGATTCCATTTATATAATGTTTTTAAATGATAAAATTATACAAATGGAAAACATATGAATGGCTGTCAAGAGTATAGTAGGGAGTGAAAGTAAAAGGGAAATGACTGTGGCTACAATAGGGAAGCATGAGGTTCCTCTGGTTATGGACAGTTTTGGTACATTTACTATGCCATCTCAATTTTCTGATTGAGATACTATAGTAGAGGTTTGTAGAAATGTTTCCAGGAATTACTGGGCAAAGAATACAGAGTATCTCTCAACAGAACTTCATACAACTATAAGGGAATCTATACTTATCTCAACATAAAAAGTTTAAATATTCACATTTATTAGCTCACTGTTTTTCTTCTTTTGTAAACTTTTTTATTTTATATTGGGGTAAAGCTGATTAAAAATGTTGTGATGGTTTCAGGTGAAGAGCAAAGGGACTCAGCCATACATATACATGTATTCATTCTTGCCCAGACTCCCCTCCTATCTAGGCTACTACCTAACGTTGAGTTCCATGTGGTATGCATTAGGATATTGTTGGTTATCCTTTTTATATATAGCAGTATGCACATGTCCATTCCAAACTCTCTCCTTCCCCCTCATCCTTCCCCCTGGGAAGCATAAGTTCATTTTCTAAGTCTGTGAGTTTGTCCCTATTTTGTAAGTTAGTTTATTTGTATTGTTTCTTTTGAGATTCCCCTTGTAAGGGATATCATATACTTTTTCTCCTTCCCTGTCTGACTTCACTCAGTATGACAATCTCTAGGTCCATTCATGTTGCTACAGATGGCATTATTCCATCTTTTTTAATGGCTGACTAATAGTCCATTGTGAATATTTCCCGCATCTTCTTTATGCATTCCTCCACATAGTGGACATTTAGGCAGCTTCTATGTCTTAGCTCACATTTTCTGTGGGTTAGAGGTCCAGCCATAGCTGACTTGGTCCTCTGTGGGGCTGCAGCCAAAACGTCAGGCAAAACTGGTCTCTCACCTAAAAGCTTGGCTTGGCACACATCTGCTTCAAACTCAGGTAGTTATTGGCAGCATCTGCTTTTGGGGAATGGTTAGACTAATGGCTTCCGTCTTTGCTGGCTGTCCCTTTGAGACTACCATTAGTAACTTGATGTGCATTTTGCCAACATGGCCACTGGCAACAACAAAACCAGGAGAGGAGAGAGACGCTTAGCTGGACAAACAGGGATACAGTCATCATGGCAGTGACATCTCATCCCATTACCATACGCTATTGGACAAGCCCATCACACTCAGGGGGAGGAGCTGCATGGGGTCATGAGGACCGGAAAGCAGGAGTGATCCAGCTCTCTGAGTCTCTCCTGAACACATGCAGGTACACATTCCTTCCACAATCACTGTTTTGGTTTAACTAGGAATGTGCAAACTACCTTCTTAAGTATTTGGCAGCTGTATAATATGATTTAAAATGTTATCCATTACGTTCTACGTTTATAGTAGAAATGGACCTTACAGAGGCTGAAACATTTTTACCATAACAATTGAGATGTATTCACACAGGCTGGGAAATATGACATCTTACTTACAAAATATTTAGGCATTTTTAGATTATATGTTAAATCTTTTAAACTTCTAGAGAATGTGTTATATTGCTGTGTTTGTAACTTAGTACCCTAAAAAGGGTAATGTAATATCACCAAAGACAACATCATTACTTATGTCCTGGAAGAAATTTTATCTACATCTTTGAGGCCAAAAACTGTCTTTTCTCTCAGCTTCTGAGTTGCCTTAAAAGCTTAGAAATACTTTTAAAATAGAAAAAAAAATATTCCATGTGACATCTTTTGTACAGTGAATNCCCTAAAAAGGGTAATGTAATATCACCAAAGACAACATCATTACTTATGTCCTGGAAGAAATTTTATCTACATCTTTGAGGCCAAAAACTGTCTTTTCTCTCAGCTTCTGAGTTGCCTTAAAAGCTTAGAAATACTTTTAAAATAGAAAAAAAAATATTCCATGTGACATCTTTTGTACAGTGAATCCATTCACGTTCCCAGTGACTTAGTATATATACTCAAAGTACAAATCATCATTTAAGAAGCACATTTTAAATTTTTTTGCAAAAATTTACATTGCTTACCTCTTTACATACTAGAATATTTATTAGAAATATTAAAGTATTTTCTTTTTAGGAAATTACGATATGACACTTTCATTCTTCTTGTATTTCTTTTGTGCCTCCAAGGTTTCTTAAATATTCCTTATGGTACTTCTGAAAATAATTTGCCAGTATTTCTTAATGCCAAAATAATGTATATCATCCAGAAATCATAATGATGACAAAACTATCATCATCACCATCACATGACTAATTCACAAATACTTGATACCAGGGTAGCTCTAATTTCTGCAACAACAACAACAAAAAATATGTCCAGTCAGAAATGAACTCTCTCTGCTTTCCCTCTCCTCAAAAAAGAAGATAAAAAATGTTCTCCTCCCTCTAGCATATTTGGAAAGAAAGAAGTTTCTCTTATATCCCTGATGAGTCATTCCCCATATGGCCCTTGCTTCCCTGTGTTGTCTGGTGCACACTGAAGCTCAGGCTGCTTTGCTGCAGACTGAACACGGGCCCCTTTTGTATCATCCCTCATGGCACCACTAACCAAGACTGCTGATGGGAACTGCCCTCTGCTAAAATTTGGGAAATAATAAGGCCGTTTATTGCACATTACTAAAGAAAGAACAGCTTATGATTGTGACAGTCAGGGTTGTTAAACATTTTCTTTTCTTTCTTTTTTTTAGCTTACTCTGAGTTGAAGAATGTGTCTTTGGCTGATATTCTTATCTGACCTCTGCTCTTTGTGTGATGCTCAGCCTCCACTTTGACCTCTGCATCTCCTGTTCTAGCTGCCTGGAGGAAACTTCCAGATGTGTTCTTTTATTCTTCAGAGGACTCTACTGTCCTCCCAGGTCACATCCATAAGGCCTTGGCTTTCATAATTCTGAAAGAAACTAGCTAGCTAGCTGAGTAAGTGTAGTTCGCTGCTTAGAAATAATTCTGGTATCTTCCCAAGGCATCTAACTCAAACTCTTGGTAGGTTTAAAAAGAACAACTTTTCATCTAGCTTCATAATAATCACCATTACCATTCACTAAGACATAAAATACTCATCATTTATTGAGCTCTTCCACCATGCTGTGAACCTTGGCCATCATATGTGTTTTACACTTTACATAGTTTGAATCATTTAGTTCTCAAAATAACTCGATTATTATTCCATTTTACACAATAGTGATTGTGAGAAGAAGCTGTGTTTCTGTTTTATTTAATTTTATTTTTTAATTTAAATTTTTTTAACTTTAATTGGAGGCTAATTACTTTACAATATTGTATTGGTTTTGCCATACATCAACATGAATCTGCCACGGGTGTACACGTGTTCCCAATCCTGAAGCCCCCTGCTACCTCCCTCCCCATACCATCCCTCTGGGTCATCCCAGTGCACCAGCCCCAAGCATCTTGTATCCTGCGTTGAACCTAGACTGGTGGTTCATTTCTTATATGACATTATACATATTTCAGTGCCATTCTCCCAAATCATCCCATCCTCTCCCTCTCCCACAGAGTCCAAAAGACTGTTCTATACATCTGTGTCTCTTTTGCTGTCTCGCATACAGGGTTATCGTTACCATCTCGGAAGCTAAGCAGGGTCGGGCCTGGTTAGTACTTGGATGGGAGGCTGTGTTTTTAAAATCATGTATATCCCCACAAATCTACCAGATGAAAGCTCTAATATCCCAAGATTTCAAAAGTAGGGAGACCCCATATATGGAATTTGATAACTTTCCAGCTAAATGGGAGAACCGAGTGTTTCTAGCTATAGAATCTCCCGTTAATCACATATTAATATACAAACATAGAGAAAATTCTTTTGAAGAAAGATGTGTACTCTTATGATATTATCTGTTGTGATAGCTAGAGTAATATCCCCCCCCCCCTCACCCAGGTATCTACCTCCTAATTCCAGGAACCTATGAATGAGTTAGATTACATGACAGAGGGAAATTAAGATCATAGATAGAGTTACAGTCACTAATCAATTGACCTAAAAATAGGGAGATTATCCTTGATTATTCCATGGGCCAATGTCATTACAAGGGTCTTCTAAATGTGGTAGAGGGAGAGAGAAGAGTCAGCGTCAAAGTGTTTCCATGTAAACAAGACGTGACTGGCCATTATTGGCTTTGAAGGTGGGGGGCGGACTTGAGCCAAGGAATACAGGTGGCCTCAAGAAAGTGGAAAAGGTGGGAAAACAGAATCTTTCTAAAGCCTCCAGAAAGGAAGATCACTCTGTTGACACCTTTATTTAGCCCTATAAGACACACTTTTACACTTCTGATTTCCAGAAACGTAAGATAATTCATTTGTATTGCTTTAAGCTATTAAATTTGTGGTAATTTGCTACAACAGCGATAGGGAACCAGTACATCTGTTTTAACTTTGTATTATCCTATTTCACTGTCCCAGTTTGAAAATCATGCTTGATTGATGCATCAGTTGACACACGACATCGACACGTTTCAGTTTTCCTTCCCCTTGACACTTCCAAGTAGCAGAACTTACATTTTTTTTTCTTCTTGNCTTTGCTGCAGACTGAACACGGGCCCCTTTTGTATCATCCCTCATGGCACCACTAACCAAGACTGCTGATGGGAACTGCCCTCTGCTAAAATTTGGGAAATAATAAGGCCGTTTATTGCACATTACTAAAGAAAGAACAGCTTATGATTGTGACAGTCAGGGTTGTTAAACATTTTCTTTTCTTTCTTTTTTTTAGCTTACTCTGAGTTGAAGAATGTGTCTTTGGCTGATATTCTTATCTGACCTCTGCTCTTTGTGTGATGCTCAGCCTCCACTTTGACCTCTGCATCTCCTGTTCTAGCTGCCTGGAGGAAACTTCCAGATGTGTTCTTTTATTCTTCAGAGGACTCTACTGTCCTCCCAGGTCACATCCATAAGGCCTTGGCTTTCATAATTCTGAAAGAAACTAGCTAGCTAGCTGAGTAAGTGTAGTTCGCTGCTTAGAAATAATTCTGGTATCTTCCCAAGGCATCTAACTCAAACTCTTGGTAGGTTTAAAAAGAACAACTTTTCATCTAGCTTCATAATAATCACCATTACCATTCACTAAGACATAAAATACTCATCATTTATTGAGCTCTTCCACCATGCTGTGAACCTTGGCCATCATATGTGTTTTACACTTTACATAGTTTGAATCATTTAGTTCTCAAAATAACTCGATTATTATTCCATTTTACACAATAGTGATTGTGAGAAGAAGCTGTGTTTCTGTTTTATTTAATTTTATTTTTTAATTTAAATTTTTTTAACTTTAATTGGAGGCTAATTACTTTACAATATTGTATTGGTTTTGCCATACATCAACATGAATCTGCCACGGGTGTACACGTGTTCCCAATCCTGAAGCCCCCTGCTACCTCCCTCCCCATACCATCCCTCTGGGTCATCCCAGTGCACCAGCCCCAAGCATCTTGTATCCTGCGTTGAACCTAGACTGGTGGTTCATTTCTTATATGACATTATACATATTTCAGTGCCATTCTCCCAAATCATCCCATCCTCTCCCTCTCCCACAGAGTCCAAAAGACTGTTCTATACATCTGTGTCTCTTTTGCTGTCTCGCATACAGGGTTATCGTTACCATCTCGGAAGCTAAGCAGGGTCGGGCCTGGTTAGTACTTGGATGGGAGGCTGTGTTTTTAAAATCATGTATATCCCCACAAATCTACCAGATGAAAGCTCTAATATCCCAAGATTTCAAAAGTAGGGAGACCCCATATATGGAATTTGATAACTTTCCAGCTAAATGGGAGAACCGAGTGTTTCTAGCTATAGAATCTCCCGTTAATCACATATTAATATACAAACATAGAGAAAATTCTTTTGAAGAAAGATGTGTACTCTTATGATATTATCTGTTGTGATAGCTAGAGTAATATCCCCCCCCCCTCACCCAGGTATCTACCTCCTAATTCCAGGAACCTATGAATGAGTTAGATTACATGACAGAGGGAAATTAAGATCATAGATAGAGTTACAGTCACTAATCAATTGACCTAAAAATAGGGAGATTATCCTTGATTATTCCATGGGCCAATGTCATTACAAGGGTCTTCTAAATGTGGTAGAGGGAGAGAGAAGAGTCAGCGTCAAAGTGTTTCCATGTAAACAAGACGTGACTGGCCATTATTGGCTTTGAAGGTGGGGGGCGGACTTGAGCCAAGGAATACAGGTGGCCTCAAGAAAGTGGAAAAGGTGGGAAAACAGAATCTTTCTAAAGCCTCCAGAAAGGAAGATCACTCTGTTGACACCTTTATTTAGCCCTATAAGACACACTTTTACACTTCTGATTTCCAGAAACGTAAGATAATTCATTTGTATTGCTTTAAGCTATTAAATTTGTGGTAATTTGCTACAACAGCGATAGGGAACCAGTACATCTGTTTTAACTTTGTATTATCCTATTTCACTGTCCCAGTTTGAAAATCATGCTTGATTGATGCATCAGTTGACACACGACATCGACACGTTTCAGTTTTCCTTCCCCTTGACACTTCCAAGTAGCAGAACTTACATTTTTTTTTCTTCTTGAGACGTACAAATTTCAACATCCATTTTGTTTATCATTTAAAGACAACAACTAGTCATCTTTGAAATTTAGGCTTCCATAATCTATTTCAGTCAAAGATAAAGTATAGCAACAAGATGTTCTTTAGATAGCATGAAGCCTGGAGGAGGTAAAACACAACGAAACATAAACTGAGAATTTTTTTTAGGTGGATACTTTCTAGGTAAAGGACATGGAGTGGGAGTATAGTGGAGTCAGCCACGTGCAGCAACATGGTTGAAAAAGCAGATACTGAAATTGGAAGATTACTGGAACAGACAATGTAAATTGGACAGGAAGTGAGAGATGAGATTGGATAGGATCATAACCTAGATTGAAAGAGGTGTGAATATCCTTCTAGGAAATTTGGATTTTATCTTAGAGGTTATGTGGGATTTAGGGGAATATTTAATCAAAAAATTAAACTATGAACTTGATCATAGTTTAGTTTGGAAAGTGAATGGTGGAGGCAGGGCAGTGAATAGAATTATGATGCAAGTCTGCTGCTGCTGCTGCTAAGTCACTTCAGTTGTGTCCGACTCCGTGTGACTCCATAGATGGCAGACCACCAGGCTTCTTCAGGCAAGGACACTGGAGTGGGTTGCCATTTCCTTCTCCAATGCATGAAAATGAAAAGTGAAGTGAAATCGCTCAGTTGTGCCCAACTCTGAGCGACCCCATGGACTGCAGCCTACCAAGCTCTTCCATCCATGAGATTTTCCAGGCTAGAACACTGGAGTGGGTTGCCATTTCCTTCTCCAAGCCTACCAGGCTCCTCCATCCATGGGATTTTCCAGGCAAGAGCACTGGAGTGGGGTGCCATCGCCTTCGATGTTGCAAGTCTAGAGATAGGGAAATGAATCAAGAGGTCTTTTGGTTCCCCAGGAAAAGGATAACAGTAGTTACAACATATGGTGGTGGCCCTGGGGGTAGAAAGAAGTAGAGATTTGAATGATATCCAGACAGAATCAGTAGTACCTGCTGACTAAATGTGGACTGTGAGAATGCAAAAGAAATCATGCTGATGCTGTCGACAACAAGATGTAAGTATGATCACCAATCTGGAGAATATAGAAGATTTGAGATAAGATGCTTGGTTTTGGTTGAGTTTGAGTTGCTCTGGTTCATGGTGTTAGAAATGTGAATCGCTATCATTTTCTATGGATTTTTACTCAGTGTTCTTGTTGAGTTTTTAGGACCTAATTCTGGCAAGTTGGTAAATGATCAGTCTTCCTTTGGCATGTGTTGTCCCAGCCTCTGCAAGAAATCTGTGATCACGTGCAGAGTCATCTTTCATTATTTTAAGTACCCTTTTGTGTGACTTGTTTGCAAATGAACAGAATAATTAAACTTTGGAATGTCAGAAAGACATAGTGGGAAACCACATAGATACTTGGTATTGAATAAAGAAGTAGTGGTACAGTGAAAGCTTAAGAAATAACAAACTGATACAGCTGAAGCCAGGAAAATAGACAAGGACATGACAAGACCTGTGAGAGGTCAATATGACATTTGAGACAATTGGTGAAAAGGTTTTCTTGACTGCTTCAATATTTTGCTTCAGCCATAACAAAGATCTGTGAATGACATAATAATGTCAAATAAATGACAATGAAAGCTGTTCATCTCAGTCCACTCTTCGGCTTATTGAGCTGAATGGTGCGCCTCCAAAGTAAAAATAAATTGCTATTGGACTTGTTCTAGTATTAAAGGCTTGTTTACATTTATTGAGGATTATCTATCAATGTGATGGAGAAGGTAAGGAAAATATAATATGAGATCCCTATCCCCAAGGAGCTTACATACGTCTCTTAGGAGACGCTAGATGAACAAGTATAAGAAACCATGAAAGTTATTTTAAAAGACTAAATAAAATCAATTATCTATGTTTCATGTATAAATAATTCAATAAATGCTAGCTAAATTCAACTCTAGTATTTTGTTTTATTATTATGACAGTTCTAGAGAGCAAAATATTATTTACTCTATGGAAATGGTATAACTCCTTGAAAATATATTTCCTATATGTTGCTTGGAAGTTTGTAAAGAGGAAAGATTGTGCATTGTTTAGCTAACCAACCAATGTATCAGAAAGGTACATCTACTAATTACCGATTGTGACATTTCTAGCATGTAACTTTTGTGTAATTCACGAATAGCCTTTATAAATGAGAGCATATGATTAAGCCAATGTAATATGAATTGAGGTTTGGGACCTTTGAAAATCTGCCTTTATAAATAGCCACAGAAAGGTGACTTCCTACAAGGGCAAAGGATGGATATTTTAAAAGTCTAGGAGAGCCTGTCTAACATGTTAAGTCTGTGCTCTGCAGAGCAAATCCCTTGCTTGCCTTAAAAAAGATTGATTTTTGATGTAAAGGCACATTTAATCAGACCTTTGAAAGTCTGAAAAGTGTCTGTAAGGGTTTGCTTCTCAGTGGATTGAAAATCTATTAGTATATAGCCAAGAGGTCCTGAATAGCAGAAATAAGATTTTTCAAGAGTTCTGAGGCAAAAATTTGTTGAGACATACCAAAGTACTGCATTTCTGAAAGCAGAGCACTGAAGCTCTTCTAACAGAAATAAGACTAACAGAATACATCTCATAAGTATGTTGCTGTTGCCATGCTTCCTTCGGGTTGTAGTAAAAGTTAACCAAACTTGCAGACACTTAAAAAAAAAAAAAATCTGGGAACTTATAAAAATATTACCAACTAGGAAATATTTTCATGGCATTGGCCATAATAGTTAATGATTCTGGCTTCTTCCAAATCCATTATGGAACAAAGTATATATTTTATTGCTGTCAGCTAAGTTGTATTTTGTACACATATAAGCTGTGTTCATAATGATGCTTTACCACCCCACAAGATAGAGTAATGCCTTTTGTATCTTCTTTCATTTGGTTTAATATTGTTAATTTCTAAAATGTCATCCCTGTTTTTTAGTTTGACTCCCTTTCCATCAGTTTTCCATTCTGGCCATCGTGATAAACTCTTTAAAACCCAAACAAAATTGTGTTACCAATTGCTTCAGATCTTTCCATCATCATTGTTACCAGCAGGATAAAAGCCAACGCCAGAAGCAATGACATGACTGGGGCAAATTACTTGGACCAGCAGTCAGTGTATGTACACCAGCTGGCCTCCACACTGGACCCCAAACATAGAAGGAGTGCTGCAACCATCAAAGTGAAATAGCAATTGGGAGATGACAGTCTCAAAGGTGCATTTTGTATACCAAGAGTCCAGATTAAGCAGATTCTGCCCAAAAATAATATTTTTCTCAGTTTGTTATTTTTATATCACATATAATTGAAATATGTTATACTCAAATTCAATAGGAGTTGTTTCCTTACTATAATACTTTACAAAGAACTGTTAAAAAAGAGAGGAAAAAAAAAAAGATAAAAGCCATGTGTAAGACAGAAGCTATTTCTTCAGTTACCTTTCTGTTAATATACTCTGATCTCTCCATGTTTCTCTTATCTTGGTGTGGGCTTAAAATAATGTGCACAAGGTGAAAGTTTCGAGTTACGCTTTATTTATGGCAAAAGGAGGACTATAAGTCAGGAGATATCATCTCAATCAGCTGAGAGACTGCCCCAAAGAGGTAGGGGGGATGGTCAGTATACATGTGACTTTAGTGGAGGGACAGTACATGCAATCAAAAACATATATATCTATATGTATATATAGATATATATTTTTTTTTTTCAGAAAGTTTCTGCTAGTCACATGGAGTAGTCATCACCAGGATGGATTTTAGTGCTTTTCTAGATATGAGGAAATACAAGAATTAGGTTCATAAAATAGGCTCCTGAAAATACCTAACTACCTGAAGACCTGTTCTACCAGTTTTCCCAGAGCACAGAGTGCCTCATTTTTGCTCTCCACCCTGATACCTTTTCAGAGTGTGTTCGAAGAGTCAGCAGTTGCGGCAGCACGTGGTTTAATCCTCATAGAGGTAGATGCCAATTGCCAATCTATACCTGACACTGGATATTAACAAAAGTGCTACAAGTCAATATGTTTTTCTTCTCATTTTCTCAATTTTTTATCTCTGGAACTAGCATTTCTTTGTACTTAGTTTTTCCTGTTGACGTCTAATTTCCTCTGTGCTAACTCCTTCCTTCCCAAATTTGGGGTCCACATTCGTCCATGAATGTGTCATTACTCTCCACAGATATTACTGGCTCAAGTTTCTCTCTTCTCAAAATCACTAAACCTCACATTTTCAATAAAATAGTTCAATATTCTTAAGGGAGAACCTAAAATTTATGCACTCTCTATATATATCACTTTCTTTACTACTTTGGAGTTACTTACCTACTTCCCAGAGAACGCTTTTTCTTTCCACACTGATTTCAACGTGTGTTTCACAGTCCTTTGTTCTATCCTGATTCTGACTTTGTATCTGAGATTGCTAATTGTCTCCCAATTATGCAGACTCCCAATATGCAGTCTTTATTTCTTCTTTTTAATAAAGAGCCCCATTAGGTTTACTGGAACAGAGTCAGCCACCCAGAGATATGTATTTCAACCGTTCTTGCATCTGGGCAGCGGGCTGTGAGAATAGGAGTTGCACCACTTCCAGATCAGCTGCCGTAAGCTTCTCTTTTGCTTTTTGCAAACTGATTTGTGAACCCAATGGAGAGAGAGTTTGGACTACTTGGAAAAGGAAAACAGCCTCATGGATTGTAGAGGAATAAAATAGAGAGAACCTGAATTTCTGTATTATTTTGTAGGGTTAAGTTCCCACCAACACTCACCCTTAACTTTAGGGAGCAGAATACTTACTTGAATGAGTGTATTTGCAGGGTGCGGCGGGGGTAGGGGGGAGGTTGTTGTAAAAACAGCTTAGCCAGCACCAACTTAACTGACAAAGCATCTTGATAACACTTCTAAAATCCTCGAGAATATCTTCCTTCTGTTCAAAGACTACCATATCTTTTTTCCATCTCAGCCATACCCATATATTTTAATGACATCTGTATATCAAGAAGTGTAATTTCAAAATTACTTCTTGAGTTGTGATTTATGGTCCTTAATTGTTACATACTTTAACTCTCTTCTTAGCACCATAATTCTAGACTTCTGGTCTCCTTTATCTGCCTGGATGCCTATTTAGGAGTATCAAGAGACAGAATACTCAAGACAGAAAAACTAAGCATCTGTTTGAAAAAAGAGGGGAAGGGATTTACCAATAGCACATGCTGCTGAGAAGTCAGATAAAATGAAACCTATCAAACAAAGGTTTTATTTGGATGTAGAAAGTTCAGAAATGTGGTGAGTTTAGTAGTTGGATTACTTTGAGAAGTAAGTAGACACAGATGATGTTATTAATTCTAGAATTCTATAAATGTGAGAGGAAAGCAAGCAAAATTTAATAAATCTTACTCTGTATCACATTTCAAACAGAGACTTTCCTTACTCTTTAACTCCACTTTTGCTTCTCCTGTTCTTCCCCCAACACTTATTTTTACCCTATGCCTTGTCTCCCAGCTTATTCAGAAGATTGAAATGGTTTGACTGATCAGATTCCACTTCCTTCAGTTCAAAACAGTCTCCAGGTGTGTGTTGACTGGAAAGTAGGCACAATGTAAAAGTTCAGAGTTATGGTTTATTTGGTGGACATTCTTACGATGTCAAGTCTGGAAGACAGCATCTCCAGTAAGCCACAGAAAACTGCTCCAAGGAGGTGAGAGAGGAGCTAGGATATAGTTTTGCAATAAAGGGCAGGAGGTTGGAAGGTATAACGATTATTGTTAATTGAAGAAAGCTGATATCTCAAGTTAAGGAATTTAATGCTTTTCTTTGTATGGGAAGATGGAAGAGTCTGGGGCTCAATGAAATAATTCCTTTGATATGGACCTCAGCTACTTGGGGCCTGTGTATCCTGCATTTTCGCATCCTGAGTTTTCTTAGGCTGCTCCCTTGGGTCTGGCTGCAGTCTAATGACTGCTAGATGGCAGGTGTCTTTTGTTTCCTTCCTGAGTTCCCTTAGGGCTCACCATCAGGAGGCTGGGATCGCTGATGACTGAGGCATCTTTTGTTTCCTGGTATGGCCAGCAGTATTTTATTTCTCATATGTATAATCTCAGTGTTGTTCCCTTGCTTCGAACAAGCCTCCCTCCCTTGTTTGTGCTACGGTCTGCAACCATACACATGATATGTCTTAGGCCACGTCCTTAAAACTTTCAGCAACTGCTATCCATTTCTCCATCCCCAGGCATTCCTTCTATAATGACCACCTTCTCTTTGCCTGTAGTAACAAATTCATGTCTCTTCACCCTCAGTAAGATTATCCCTCAACCTCAGCTGCTTTCAGACGGCTTTCCAGCCCTTCCTTTAGTTACCAAACTTGTTGCAAGAAGATCTTTGGTTTGGCGCTTCCTTTTCCTCTCACCGTGCCAGAGTACCCTGTGATCTGACGTCTTTCCTAGTGTTCTGTCTCAAAATTGACAGTGATCTCCTAATCATCTTTATGTCACTGTCTGACTTCGCCATTCTGCATGCTTCTTTTAGCCTTTTGTCCAAATTTTTAAAAATTTAATTTCTTTGTTGATAGAGATAATATCTACTTTCTATAAAAAAAATTTGCAATATGCATAAAGTCATTTATGTGACACATAATGTAAAAATATAACCAGATAAGGGTATTGTAAATTGTTTTGGTTTTCTTTGTAATCTCTCATCTGATCTATTTTAAAAGATGTTTCCATGGTTATAAATATTTTTACTGTTTTTTAAAAATAAAAATATATAAGCTCAATTCTACCAAGTACATGTTAACACTTTGCTCATTTTTATTTACTATTATAAATAATAATGTATATTAAATCTGCCAGTGGTGTGCTGTATCCATCAGTTGCCCTTGAATTACTACAGATGCTATTTTATGCCTTGTTGCCATTTATTATGGGAAAAATATTCATACCTATGGCCTTCATTTATAAAATGTGACTTTGTGCATTTGAATCTTAAATTTTGCATTATCTATTATTAATACTGGTACTCTTCTTGTTTTAAAATTTTGTTTGCTTATATAGATTTGCCCACAATTTTAATTCTATTTGCATACCATTTTCTATTATTTCCTTTCATCCACTCATGCATTAATTTCCTCAAGTAATATTTTTTGTGTCAATATTGTATATTACATTAATGATATAATGGTGTATGAGATAGGCCCAGTGCATACCTTCAGAGGGTTTATAGTCTAGTGGATGACATAAATAAGATGATTATAGTACAATTGATAAGCATCAGTTCAGCTCAGTTCAGTCACTCAGTCGTGTCCGACTCTTTGCGATCCCATGAATCGCAGCACGCCAGGCCTCCCTGTCCATCACTAACTCCCAGAGTTCACTCAGACTCATGCCCATCGAGCCAGTGATGCCATCCAGCCATCTCATCCTCTGTCATCCCCTTCTCCTCCTGCCCCCAATCCCTCCCAGCATCAGAGTCTTTTCCAATGAGTCAACTCTTCGCATGAGGTGGCCAAAGTACTGGAGCTTCAGGTTTAGCATCATTCCCTCCAAAGAAATCCCAGGGCCGATCTCATTCAGAATGGATTGGTTGGATCTCCTTGCAGTCCAAGGGACTCTCAAGAGTCTTCTCCAACATCACAGTTCAAAAGCATCAATTCTTCGGCGCTCAGCCTTCTCACAGTCCAACTCTCACATCCATATGTGACTACTGGAAAAACCATAGCCTTGACTAGACGGACCTTAGTTGGCAAAGTAATGTCTCTGCTTTTGAATATGCTATCTAGGTTGGTCATAACTTTTCTTCCAAGGAGTGTCTTTTAATTTCATGGCTGCTGTCACCATCTGCAGTGATTTTGGAGCCCAGAAAAATAAAGTCTGACACTGTTTCCACTGTTTCCCCGTCTATAATGGGGAAATTATGTATATTTTGAACATATACACTGTTTCTCTGAACAAGCATTGAAAGAGTAGGAAAAAGTTTCTAGCATGGGGACAAGGGGAGGAACTTAGAGCAACAGATAAGGAATAGAAAAGTAAACACCACAGAATTCTTGATTACCCTCTCAATTGTGTGAAGAAAGTTGAGTTTTATTCTAAGGACAAAGAGAAAAAAAACCATGAATCAAAGTCTTTATTCAGTGGAATGAAAAAATGAAAGGGGTACTTTAGAAAAGATAATTCTGGTTGCATTGTGGAAAAGGCTTGGGGAAATACAAGTTCATATGCTAGGAAAACTGTAAGAGGTTATTCAGATTATCTAGAAGTAATTAAGCCCTTAGCTAGGTAGTAGCTTTGGGAGTGGAGAAAATTAAAACATTTGAGAGATATTTAGGAGGGAGAATTTTTATCTAAATGAAGGTTTTATTAGTGGTTGAATATATGTGTCTGGAGCTTAGGCAAGAGACCTAAGCAGGAGACCAAAATTTGAGAGTCATTAACATTCACTGGCTGAGAAGGCAATGGCACCCCACTCCAGTACTCTTGCCTGGAAAATCCCATGGATGGAGGAGCCTGGTAGGCTGCAGTCCATGGGATCGTGAAGAGTCAGACACGACTGAGCGACTTCACTTTCACTTTTCACTTTCATGCACTGGGGAGGGAAATGGCAACCCACTCCAGTGTTCTTACCTGGAGAATCCCAGGGACATAGGAGGCTGGTGAGCTGCCATCTGTGGGGTCGCACAGAGTTGGACATGACTGGAGCGACTTAGCAGCAGCAGCAGCAGCAGCATTCACTGGAGCTTTGTGATTATATGGATAAGCAGATCCAAGGAAAGTGCATAGAACAGAGGCTGTAAGACAAAAATCTCAAAAAGTGGCACCATTTAAGGATTTAAGGCAGGGAAACACAAGCTGGCAAGTCCAGTTAGGGAATTCCTAGGGCTAAGAGAATGCCCAGAGAACAAGTGGAGAATGTATGGTTTAAAACAAACAGCATGTGATTTCTTTGTTTTGTTTTAATTCTACTCATATTCATATTTATTTTCGAAATATCAAGTAATATTGTTTTAAGAATAATAACAAGGAATGGAATGTTCAGGCTACCCATAGGAGTGTAGGTGGATTTTTAAGACGTGAGCAGCATAGCGACCTTGGCCAGAGGAGTTTGGAGTAAAAGGTCTAGGATTGAATGGTCAGTAGGAGATGAAATATTTGAAGACAAAGGTTGGCTGTGAAGAGAGGAGAGTGATATTGGACAAATTAAAAGGGGAAGCAGGATTGAATCAGGGAGATTTGTTCTTAAAATGGAAAACTAGAAAATGTGTAACTGGTGAAAAGAATTCAGGAGAGGGAAATAAAGTATGATCTAGAAAACAAGTCATTGCAAAAGAAGAAAAGGCATGTGAGCATTGTCTTCAGGCAAAAGTTGTAACACCTCTTCTGTTGAAACTGGAGGCAGGGAGGAATGATTAAGTTATATGTAGGTTTCTGGATTAGGCGAAGTTAAGGATTAAATTTTACTCTTCTGTTTTATCTTAGAATTCTGCCTTTTTATAGAGAAATTTAAATAAATTTCACTGTTTTAAACCTATGATGTTTAATTAATTTTAATTTGATATGCATGTACATATATATATACACTTATATGCATATGAGTATATGTGTCTTGTGAACATATATGTTTATGAATGTGTGTGTTCATAAATGTATGCATGATTGTGTATGAATGTGTTTGGTATGAATGTGTTTGGTATAAATGTACCCATTTTGTTTACATATGTGCATGCGTGTAGGTTGCAGGCAGTATAGTTTGAAGGTTAAGGGTGAACTCTGACGGAGACCGTCTGCTTCTAATCCTGGCCTCACCGTCTACTAGCTGTTTGACCTTGGGCACGTTACCTCACTTCCTCAAACTTTACTTTTCCACCTGTTATGATGAAGTAACAGCAGTATGTATTTCATATGGTAATTTTAAGGGCTAAATGAGATAAGCCACACAAACAGAAAGCAGAGCATGTAATAAAATACTCTGTTATAGTTGTTATTTAAAAAGTGTATGCTCTCCATGTTTTACATTTTGTACTTTTGCTTCTTTTTATATATTTTGGTTTTGTGAAGACTCCATTGTTTTTTATATTATATACCTATTTTTGAAATTGGTATCTTATTTTTAATCAAATTTAAAAAATAATTTGCCCTCTATCTCTCTCTGTCTTATTTTCCATGTTGGGTGAGGACTCTTTACTGTCTTGGAATATTTAAATATTTAAACTTCTGTTATCATCAAACTATGCCTGGTTTTAGGTGACATATTCATCTTTAAAAATCTCTTTAAATAAAAACTGTACATGGCTAATATTTTACAAACACATTTGCCACATTTTAAACTATTTCTACATTTTTTCTGCATGTTTAATTCTGTTCAATATCCATCATCAGACTTTTCTTCCACAGTTTGCCATCCTTGAACTCTCTTGTTACATTCATCAATCACCTATGAATCTTTTAAGAGAAACTTTTTAAAAATTGTTGTCTATTTTATGACACTCTATACAGGTATTATCTTCACATTTGAAGGGCAGCTAGACAGAATGTGGAAATCGTGGTCTTAGTCTTTCCCTTCCACCTCTAGGAGTATTGTATTTGGTATTTGGTTTTTGAAAGGAGCACTGGGCCATCTTGTTTTTTGCTTTTACTGTGTTTGAAGCATTCTTTGTGCTTAGAGTTTGCCAGCATCATCAGATTATTGTGTGTGTGTGTGTTGTTTTTGTTATTCATTTGGTTGGAACATGACTAGTCTTTCAATCTCAAACGCAGATTTTTAGAAGCTGGGTAATTTTTTGGAATTAGTCTTTGATTATTGTTTAGTCTACTTACTCTGCTTTCTCTTTGGAAATCTTTCTTACAGAGGCTGCATTTGCATTTGCCCTGCCATTTTTCTCATTTTCTCTCTATGCACCCTCTCTGCCCTTTTACTCTCAGTTCCTTAGTTTATTCTCAGCCCTGCCCTGTGCATCACTAATTCAATTTTCTGCAATGTCAGGTCTGCTAATTATTGACTCAGGCTAAAGTGTTTGTTTTTTAATTCAATAAATGTGCTATTTATCACCAGTTTTTCCTCATCTTTGTCATCTGTTTCTATTTTATAGGGGCAGTGTTTCACCTATTTGTTTTTCTTTCTTCTGTTTTTTAAGGATAATATGAACTTACTGAGTCAGACTCTGCTCTTGTGGTGAAACGCTTTCTCATATGTCTCTTACTGTTTTTTTTTTGTGTGTGTGAAGTTATCTTTTAAAAAATAAATGTACATTTCATATAGTTTTGCAATTATTGTAAATTATACTATTACAATTATATGTTGCTCTGGGTTTTGTCACAAATTGTCACAATTCTCCATCCAAATCTATCATAGAGGATCCCCTCAAGTTGCCCTCAATCTTCCTCCTAAAAATCTTAATAGACTGTCTCACTTTTCACATTAAATTAACATGTCCAAACTAGACTAAGTGTTATCATCTTCTTCCGAAGTCCCATAGCAATTATGTTATCATTCTGCCAGTCAGCCAGGATTAATCAGAGTATCTTTCACTCTACTTTTTACCCTTTTTAAAAGGCAGAGTTCTCAGTTCCACAGGGCCCCATGTGCCGTTTCCTTGCACGTGGGCCACTCCATGTCATGTTACACGTTTAATATTTTAATATCCCCTTGGTCTTAGCAGGTTGTTCTTAATGCTCAACTCTAGTAATGCATTTCTTCAGAAACTTTCAGGTACTGAAATAAGCAATGGGCCAGACCACCCTACAGAGAACACAGGAACTGGCCGTAAGCCAGATTTTCAGCTCCTAAGCTGGTCAAAAAATTATCAGGAGTACACAAGGTTCACTAAGCGGAGGTTGAGAGAGAGCAGAGAGGAACACTGTGATGTGAATCAGCTCTACCTCTCACAGGGAAAGCTGGGGATGTTTTTTCTTCACCCAAAGTAAAGTTGGAGAGGGAGGAGCCCCAAGACCACCCTGATGTTCTAATGGGCATCTTCTGCAGTTTTGGCGGACAGACAGAGTGGGCAGATAGTTGACTCCTTCTTTCAGAATTTTAAAAGCGGGGGGAGAAATGATAACAAATCTAACAGCTAGAGCAAGGAAGCCATTTAGTTGTGGCAAGCAGTGATGAATGCTTGAAAGCCCAGGAACCACAGGTAGGTTAGGCGCCAAGGCAGTCTTTGGGAGTCATCTTGTGTGAAATGCTGCCTGCAGCTGTCAGTTTCTGCACTCTGGATGGTGTGGGTTGTAGAGAGACTCATTGAGGACCCAGAATAGAGATTCTTTTGAATGGGTTTAGGGAACCACAGGTGAGAGATTGTCCGTGATTGAGCAAATTCCTGAAAGCCCATGAACGCTCTAGTGAGGAAAAGGGTCTGCTGTAGACAGTTGCCAAACCCAATGGGTGCAGCTCAGGACAGCAAGGCCTGTCTTCTCTTCCTTTCTACTCTGGCCTTCCTGGGTTTAACTCTGCTGTGATCAGAAACTGGAGCCTATTATACAGAGTGACGTAAGCCAGAAAGAAAAACACCGATACAGTATACTAACACATATATATGGAATTTAGAAAGATGGTAACGATAACCCTGTATGTGAGACAGTAAAAGAGACACAGATGTATAGAACAGTCTTTTGGACTCTGTGGGAGAGGGCGAGGGTGGGATGATTTGCGAGAATGGNGAACCTCATTCCATAGTTCATCAGGCACTCTATCTATCAGATCTAGGCCCTTAAATCTATTTCTCACTTCCACTGTATAATCATAAGGGATTTGATTTAGGTCATACTTGAATGGTCTAGCAGTTTTCTCTACTTTCTTCAATTTGAGTGTGAATTTGGTAATAAGGAGTTCATGATCTGAGCCACAGTCAGCTCCTGGTCTTGTTTTTGTTGACTGTATAGATCCTCTCCATCTTTTGCTGCAGAGAATATAATCAGTCTGATTTTGGTGTTGACCATCTGGTGATATCCATGTGTAGTCTTCTCTTGTGGTGTTGGTAGAGGGTGTTTGCTATGACCAGTGCATTTTCTTGGCAAAACTCTATTAGTCTTTGCCCTGCTTCATTCCGCATTCCAAGGCCAAATTTGCCTGTTACTCCAGGTGTTTCTTGACTTACTACTTTTGCTTTCCAGTCCCCTATAATGAAAAGGACATCTTTTTTGGGTATTAGTTAGCTCAAAATAATCCTCCTGCAAAAGTGACAACTTTTGGGAAGGCTTACTCTGAACCTCGACAAGCTGAATAGGATGAGCTAGTGTGAGCTAGGAGGAGGAGCAGGAGGAGATGAGGTCAAAGATGTAATAGCAGTCAAAATGTACAGAACCTTGAAGCTCATTGCAAGGACTCTGACGTTTCTATTGAGTGAGGCAAAAAAGAGCTAAGCAGGGGAGTGACATACTGTCTGGCTCATGACCTAAGAGAATTATTCCTTTCATCCTCTTTAGCCTTCTATACTGATCACACCGCATTTACCAGAGCTGATTTTTTGCAGTATGCTTATTTGTGTATGTTTCCTCTTTTAAATGACAAATGCACAGATGAGAGAGTCTAGGGCTTACTCAGCTTTGTATCATGTGTAGTGAATAGTCAGTACTTTGTGTATAAATAATGCTCTGCCTGCATTTGTCAGACTATGGCTTTATATTGGTTTAGGTGAAGGATACTGATGTTGTCTGGCATTCAGATAATTTTTCATCAACTAGAATATCTGATTATCCTGGCCTCATTTTCTTATGCCAAATAGCATAACATTGCATATTTTGTAGATATGACTATCCTGTATTCTCTAGAATACCAAATTGTTCTTTCAGGTCTCGAATAAGAATGGGATCTCACTTAAAAAAAAAACACAAAAAAACAGTGTGCGTTACTGTCTTAAATTTCTGATTTCCCTCTAGGGCCCAAGCTTCCTAAATATCTTGTTCATTGTTGACTCCTTAGTGTCTGATTCACTGTTTGACGCATAGTTAAGTAATCCTAGACATTGTCAAATGAATACATAAAAGAATGAAAATAGTGTCACATTATCATAACATTCTTTATGACCATAAAGGGTCCTCCAATTGAATGTGAATCATCCAAGTTTCTTTCCATATGTCTTATGGCTAAAGGCAGACTTCTAGAGTAAATTATGACATTTTATGTTGTTTTGAAAGAACATTAAAAAAGAATGAATGAAAGAAAAAATGCATAAGGAAGAGGAAGAGAAAACGAAGGAAAGGAGGGAAGGAAGGAGAAAGGAAAGAGGGAGGAAGGGAGAGAAACAGTTGCAGCTGAAGGGAGGTGAAGGGAGGCAGAATTCGCCACCTCAAAATACGCCTCTTTGGCATAAGGATTATTTTAAGCTGGATTTTTTTTTTTAAGAGAGTTGGCTTGAGAGACACTCTGGAAAGCAAGTACAAGTTACCCTTTTATATCAGATAGTTGCATTTATAAGGGAGATCTCCTTTTGCAAGGGTGTGACCCTCTCAGTACCAGGGAGAGAAGATCAGCTACATCTCTATGAAATCTTATCTAGAGAAGTCTTGGACTTTAGTTTACACAGCAATCATACCCTTGTGCTTTGCCTGATAATTTCCCATTAACAGACCTTCTCCCACCTCATAACCCACCCCCACCTCCTATATCTCTTTTGTCATTAGCTACAGATGGCATTTAACATTGTGGCTTGGGCCATTTCAGGAGTTGGTCAGCTGTCCTTGGTCACTCTCTTATAAACAAGAGGTGTGCATGTAATTAAAATCTCTATTCATTTTTCTCCTATTAATATGATGTTTCATCACGAGGGAGCTCAGCCAAAATCTAGAAGGGTAGAGGGAAAGTGATTTTTCCTCCTCCATCGAGGAGGAAAGGAGAGAAGGAGGCAGGCAAAGTCCTCACTTCTGCTGAGGCTGCCTCTCTCTCCATATGCTTGTAAGTTTCTCATTTTGCCCTTTGCACACACTGTGTTCCGTATTACTTTGCACTCCACCACTCTTAGCAGTTAAGCAGGGAAAGGTGCATTAGGAAATAATATTTCTGACTTGCTTGACATTGAGTGATCAAAAAAAAAAATCCATTGCTCAGTGGGATTTTTAGTCTGTAATAAAGAATGAAAAACTATAGCCGCTTGTCAAGCAACTGGTGAGATTTCCCTTGACTCTTTTACATATTAGGCAGCAAGCATGCAGAGCAGAGCCAAGAACCTAGTGATTAATGCAGCTGGCAGAGGAAATCAGCTCCAGTGAACTTACTTCCTCGTAGAATGCTTCCAGACCAGCGCTTGATAGATACTCTCAGTGTTTTCACCCAGTCCTTCTCCTTTGTACAGGATGAATGCAGCTTTAGCTAGGTTCATTCTATCACTTGGGATGTTCCACCCCAAAGAGGTCCAAATTTAAGATTTGAACAATTCAGGTTCCTATGACTCTCAGAGATGGCAAGGCACCATTTCTAGAGAGATAAAAGGTGTACTTCATGGAATCAGGTGTTCTAGGTCCCTGACCATTAAATCTTCTTACATAAAGCAAAAGACCTGGGCCATTATTTCAATCGAAATGGAAAATGCAAGATTCCCAAAACATCAAAGCCCTGAAAGAGCTTATCCTGCCGACATCTCACACAGTCTTGTAAGGTGTCAAAAACATGTTAACTGCGGTTCTTTTCAGAATCTCACATGATAAATATAGCATCAGCTTTGTCCAGAAGGTAAGGAAGGAATCCTGTAGCAAAGCATAAGAAAGAGGCAGAAATATAGAGGTGAACAGAACTGCTTTTCCCAGCAAAGTATCATTCAGCCTTCTTCAGCTAAATTATCCAGACATTCGTTATTTTCTCTATTATGTATACAGTAACAATGAAAAGAAAATATAACAGGAAAAAACAAGAAAGGAACAAAATGAGCCTTTTCATCAGCAGTTTTGTTGATATGAATCACAGTTTTTTATTTTTCATAATACAATCCAGTTATTGAAAGAAATGGTCTGAATGATTTTCATCTGTATTTTGCCCAGACTCTATTACTGGCAATACATAAGGTCCAATACCTGACCTTATTGGATTTATTAAGACACTAGCTTTTATATCCTGTCACTGTATCAGATGCCAAATAGACAAGCTCTCATAGGTTAGAGCATTTCTCTTGGAATTAGACAACCTGAATTCCAAGGCTGAGTTAAATTCTGGCATGTCCTACCACCCTCCTTTGGTTTCACTTTGATAAATCATTTGTTGTTCTTATCATCAGCTTTGCCTTCTGTAAAGTGAGGATAAGGATAAAGCTGTCTTTAATAGAGGTTATAAATGTTGAAAAGAGAGTGAATATGAAACCCTTTTAAACCATTACAAAGACCTCATGTGTGTAGGGGATTACTGGCACCACCATATACCAAATGTTAAATCTGTGTTACTTGTGATTGTGTGTTTTCCACCTGTTTACTCTCAGTCATCGCTGTAGTGAGCTGACCAGGATCACCAAGACAATATGCATCCAAATCACAATCCTTGAATTGCAAATGAAACCTATGGAAAAGCATCTTTATAGATATAATTAAGGGTCTTGAGGTGACACCATCCTGGATTTGGGTTAGACTGTACAACAATGACAAGTGTCCTCTTAAGAGAAAGCTAGGAAATGGCAACCCACTCCAGTGTTCTTGCCTGGAGAATCTCAGGGACGGGGGAGCCTGGTGGGCTGCTCTCTGTGGGGTCGTTCAGAGTCGAACACGACTGAAGCGACTTAGCAGCCGCAGCAGACGCATAGCCACAAAAGGAGGAAGTGAGATACGGAGGCAGAGAGTGGAGTTACATCACCCTAAACTGAGAAGGGCCAAGGGTTCCTGACAGCCACCAGAAACTAGAAGAGAGGCAAGGGATGAGTTTTCCCTCAGAGCCTCAGAAGGAACCTGCTCAGCACACACCTTGATCTCAAACTTCAGGCCTCCAGCGTCGTGAGAGAGTAACTTCCTGCTGTTTTAAGCCACCCAGTTGGTGATGATTTGCTCCACAGCAGCTCTAGCAAACGAATGCAATTTCCATGATGTTATTGTTAGAGTAACCATCCTGGACTATTTCAGAGCTCAAGAATGTACTCTGGATTCAAAGTTAACGTCAGTTATTTTTAAGATTTATTTATTGATTTATTTTTGGCTGCATCAGGGGAGGGCGTCCTTAGCTGGGGCATGCAGAATGCAGCGCATGGGCTCTCTGTTTGAGGCATGTGGGCTCAGTAGCTGCGGCACACAGGCTCAGTTGCCCTGTGGCATCGGGATTTCAGTTCCCCAGCCAGAGAGTGAACCTGTGTCCCCTGCCCTGGAAGCTGATTCTTAACCACTGGTTCACCAGGGAAGCCTCTCAAAGTTAATTTTAACTAGAGGAAAAAGCAGATTCCAAGATGCTTTCCAAAGTACATTACATTTTACACCAAAGGGTATGCGTCTGTTTGGGTAGAATGATCTCACTGTGTATGCTCAGTCACTCTGTGCTGTCTGACTCTGCGACCCAGTGGGCTGAGCCCGCCAGGCTCCCCTGTCCATGGGATTCTCCGGGCAAGAATACTGGAGAGGATTGCATTTCCTCCTGCAGGAGACCTTCCTGACCCAGGGATAGAACCTGTCTTGTGTCTCCTGCACTGGCAGGAGGATTCTTTACTGCTATACCACCTGCGAAGCTCCGATTTCACCTTGGAGATTCTGAAATTTGTTCGTTCTTTTAAGAATCATGTATAATTCAAAAAGCTACATTTAATGTTTGAAATAATTTGAAGAAATTTAGGTTCCTTTTGCAACCCCTTCTAAAGTAGACAGCCCATCGTTTCATTTATGGTATTCATAGATATTCCAGACACTATTTTATGTGCTCAGTGTTATTTGCAAAAATAATTCTTAAAATCACATTTTTCAGATCACATTACCTTACTAATAGACTTAATTATTAAATGTTATTTATTAGAGTTAACTTTTAATTTTTGAAATAATACGTTAATAAAATATGTGACCTGTTCACATTTCTTAATATAATAGGGATATTTTATCATAAGATGAAGGTTTCTTCATTTTCCTAATGCTTTCTACACCTTCTGTAATAAGCCATGCTCCTGATTCAGTCTTTGCTCTTGGAAAAAAAATGAATTAATTAGGTGGGAAAAGTAAAATGGGATCAGCTGTTTTACTAATCACATTTATTGGATTTGTTTTCTTTTTAACTTGGGTAAACAGCCCTTGCTGACCCAGTTTCATTTATTTTTAGCTCTGTATGAAATTAGGAAGGAGCAAGAGGTTTGTGTAGACATTCACCAAAAATACTACCAAAGTTCCCGGCTGTTTTTCTGGATCAGAGGGGGTTTTGTGAATGAATCATTGTACAGAAAAAGAAAAGTTCTCAAAGACTATAATGAAAGTCTCTCAGTTGTGTCTGACTCTTTGCAACCTCATGGACTATACCTTCCATGGAATTCTCCAGGCCAGAATACATGAGTGAGTAGCCTTTTCCTTCTCCAGGGGATCTTCCCAGCCCAGGGATCAAACCCAGGTCTCCCACATTGCAGGCGGATTCTTTACCAGCTGAGCCACCAGGGAAGCCCAAAGATTAGAGTTCTGAGAAGGGATCTGTTTGAATCTTGTCAACTCAGAGAAGCTCCAGGGAGGATGCTCAGTCAAGTCCTTGGGCCTGTGCACTTCTTAGGTTTAACAAGGATTAGGCCTGAGGTTCTTAATGCTTTTTGTACCAGGTACCCCTTTTCAGTCTGAGGAGGCCTATGGATCCCTTCTCTAAATTATGCTTCTCTATTTTTCCTTTTTATTGAAAAAAATTGTAGACACACAGGAAGTTGCAAAAATAATGCAGTCTGTTAATTCTTCATCCTGCTTTCCCTCAGTGGTGAGATCGTAGGCAACTGCAGCACAAAACCAGGACACTGATGTCAGGAGTGCTATCAGCCAGAGTGCAGAGCTTACTTGATTGCCATAGGTTTTGCTTGCAGTCATCTGCATGTCTGTATATGTGTCTACCTGTGTATCACATTTGTCTGTCCATCATTGCTGAGGTTGTTGACTTGGAATTATTGTCTCCTATTTCATTTCTCATATCAGATCCAAATTTACCATTCAGTTACACCTTCTGCTCTTGTATTGTCATAATATCTTCAGTCAGTTCAGATGCTCAGTTGTGTCTGACTCTTTGGGACCCGATGGACAGCAGCACACCAGGACTTCCTGTCCAGCACCAACTCTTGGAGCTTGCTCAAATCTATGTCCATCAAGTCAAGGATGCCATCTAACCATCCTATCCTCTGCCATCCCCTTCTCCTGCCTTCAATCTTTCCCGGCATCAGGGTCTTTTCCAATGAGTCAGTTCTTCGCATCATGTGGCATTTCAGTTTCAAAATACTGGAGTTTCAGTTTCAACATCAGTCCTTCCAATGAATACTCAGGACTGATTTCCTTTAGGATTGACTAGTTGAATCTCCTTGCAGTCCAAGGGACTCTCAAGAGTCTTCTCCAACACTACAGTTCAAAAGCCTCAATTCTTCGACGCTCAGCTTTCTTCACAGTCCAACTCTCACATCCATTCATGACCACTGGAAAAACCATAGCATTGACTAGATGGACCTTTAAAGGCAACGTAATGCCTCTGCTTTTTAACATACTCTCTAGGTTGCTCATAACATTTCTTCCAAGAAGGAAACATTTTTTAACTTCATGGCTGCAGTCACCATCTGCAGTGCTTTTGGAGCCCAAAAACATAAAGTCTTTCACTGCTTCCATTGTTTCACCATTTGTTTGCCATGAAGTGATGGGACTGGATGCCATGATCTTAGTTTTCTGAATGTTGAGTTTTAAGCCAACTTTTTCACTCTTTTCTTTCACTTTCATCAGGAGGCTTTTTAGTTTCTCTTCACTTTCTGCCACAAATATATCATCTGTGTATCTGAGGTTATTGATTTTTCTCCCAGCAATCTTGATTCCAGCTTGTACTTCATCCAGCCTGACATTTCACATGATATACTCTGCATATAAGTTAAATAAGCCTTGATGTACTTCTTTGCCTATTTGGAAGCAGTCTGTTGTTCCATGTCCAGTTCTAACTGTTGCTTCCTGACCTGCATATAGATTTCTCAAGAGGCAGGTCAGGTGGTCTGGTTATTCCCATCTCTTTCAGAATTTTCCACAATTTCTTGTGATCCACACAGTTAAAAGCTTTGATGTAGTTAATAAAGCAGAAATAAATGTTTTTCTGGAACTCTCTTGCTTCCAGAAAATATCTTGGTAACATCTTTATAATTGCCTCAGATCTGTAAATGCTGATAAAAGTTTATTGATGACAAAATGATAAGAGAAAATGAAAATGTAAAACATAGATCATATGTTCAACCCTGCTGTATATATGGAACACTTAGGAGGTACAAAAAAATTTTGCTTAGAAACTAAGAGATTGTCTTTCACAGAAAAAATTCAGTGCCCATGACAGAGCTATTAGAAACAATTTGCCAAAATGGAGAGGAGAATATTAAGTTTATTGTAAGAGTCTTTTATTATTTTCAGGCTATTTAAAAGTTTACAATTCAGGGAATATTACTTTGATTCAACACTTGAATTTAAGACCCAATTTTGGCTCTGTGGCCTGAGATAACTCATTTAACTTCTTAGAGTCTCAGCTTAGGCAGCTGTAAAAGAGGAAGCTACTTCAAAGTTTTTGACTGTGTGGATCACAATAAACTGTGGAAAACTCTGAAAGAAGTGGGAATAACCAGATCACTTGACCTGCCTCTTGAGAAATCTGTATACAGGTCAAGAAGCAACAGTTAGAACTGGACATGGAACAACAGACTGGTTCCAAATAGGAAAAGGAGTATGTCACGGCTGTATATTGTCACCCTGCTTATTTAACTTCTATGCAGAGTACATCATAGAAGTGCTGTCCTGGATGAAGCACAAGCTGGAATAGAGATTGCTGGGAGAAATATCAATAACCTCAGATATGGAGATGACACCACCCTTATGGCAGAAAGTAAAGAAGAACCAAAAAGCCTCTTGATGAAAGTGAAGGAGGAGAGTGAAAAAGTTGGCCTAAAGCTCAACGTTTTGTAAACGAAGATCATGGCATCTGGTCCCATCACTTCATGGGAAATAGATGGGGAAACAGTGGAAACAGTGGCTGAGTTTATTTTGGGGGGCTTCAGAATCACTGCAGATGGTGACTGGAGCCACAAAATTAAAAGACGCATACTCCTTGGAAGGAAAGTTATGACCAACCTAGATAGCATATTCAAGAGCAGAGACATTACTTTACCAACAAAGGTCCATTTAGTCAAGGCTATGGTTTTTCCAGTAGTCATGTATGGATGTGAGAGCTGGACTGTGAAGAAAGCTGAGCACTGAAGAATTGATGCTTTTGAACTGTAATGTTAGAGAAGGCTCTTGAGAGTCCCTTGGACTGCAAGGAGATCCAACCAGTCAATCCTAAAGGAAATCAGTCCTGAATATTCATTGGAAGGACTGATGTTGAAACTGAAACTCCAATACTTTGGCCACCTGTTGCGAAGAACTGACTTATTGGAGAAGACCTTGATGCTGGGAAAGACTGAGGGCAGGAGGAGAAGGGACAACAGAGGATGAGATGGTTGGATGGCATCCCCGACTTGATGGACATGGGTTTGAGTGAACTCCTGGAGTTGGTGGTAGATAGGGAGGCCTGGCATTGTGTGGTTCATGGAGTTACAAAGAGTCAGACATGATTAAGCAACTGAACTGAACTGATGTGCTTTAAAAATAGTATGAACACAGAAGTTGTTTTTTTGTTGTTGTTGTTGTTTTCCGTAAGCTACAGCAGGTGTATTTCAGTAAAACCAAAAAGTAACAAAGATTCTCTTTGGGCTTCCATATCCCTTTTCATTGTACCTCTTTGATTTGGTGCTTTTACTGAACTTTTCTCTTTTCTCTTTTGTTGGGTTTAGTTGGTATACAATATTATATAAGTTTCAGATGTACAACATAGAAATTCACCATTTTTAAAGGTTATATTCCACTTGTTACAAAATGTTGCCTATATTCTCTTGTGTTGAACAATTTATTTCTTGCTGTTTTTACATAGCTCCTTTAAATGTCCTACGATTGTATCCTATTATCTAGTTGACCTTTGTTTTTGAAGCATGATATGTCCCAAATAATACTTGACTGCAGACCTCTTTACTCCTTTAACCAAAAGTCATCACCAAGCCACTTTGGGAAACACTTCCTCAGCCTTTCTCTTCAGGACATTTCTGTTTTATGAAACTGTTCCACCAGGTGAATATATCTTATAAATATATTCATTCTATTCCAGTATGGGAGGTTGGGTAGTGTTTTTACATGCAGTTAACTTATTTTCTTTTTTAAAATCATAGACTTCCTGTGGAAAATGTTGTAATGGAACAGTTTTTTCTTCTATAACTGTATTCAATAAACTATGACCTGTAGAACTTTGGCTATGAAAGGAAGTCTTATTATACAAGAGAGGCTGATTGTAGGCCATCTACATTATTCTACCACTTTTATTTAAGCATATTTATCTGTTTTTTACCATGTAGCTTTCATCTTAGAAAACTTTTCACTCTTATTTTTGACATTAAGTCTGATTCCACTTAATTTTTCAGCTAACAGAAATCCGTTTGCCTGCCTGGGTAGGGGATGGAAAGAGACATATCAGACATTTTCATCATGGCAGTTCTTGTTCTCTCTCTTGGCTTTCCCAAGAGCTGATGTTGTCACTGTTTGATCGGTGACACGCTTGATTTAGGATTGAGACTCTCCCACATTTTACATACCACTTCCAAGTTCTGCATCTCACAGACCCATCTGACATCTATCATAGTGGCCTCCTGTCAGCACCTCCAGTACGTTATCCCTGTAAAGCTCTTATGCATACATTATATCCTATCATCCTCACAAATATAAAGATCTGAAAATTTGACTTTCCAGCCTCTGGTTCCTGATAGAAAAGACTGTAATTTTTGTGACAGCCAGAAGGCACACAAGATCATCGTCACCTCTTTAGCTGTAAGACACCCCATATCGATCTGACACTTTTCCTGTCTTCCATTATCTCTCGAGTTTTGCAAACCATTCTTGAGAGCGGTACGAGGCAGGTAGCATTATTCTTTACAATCACTTGGAGAGAAATTAAATGACTCACTCATTACACAGCAAACCTGGGACTAGTCAGTTCTCCTGTGTTAGAAAAAGGAGTTTGAACGGTAATATCTTCTATTACCCCATCTCATATGAGACAAATCATGCTTCATGTGTGAGAGTAAATTTCAGCTTATAAAACACTCATGCCATATCAACCTAATATGTTCTACAGTTCCATCACAAGTATGCCTCTACCTAAAATCTGTCAGTGGGTCCTAATATTTTTCAGATTATTTTGCTAAACCCTTACATGATTTGTTCCGTCCTCCCTGAATTTGTACATTGTCTACTACTTTTACCCTCCGTCTGTGTATGCATACCTCTCTCTGCTTTGATATTTTTCAAACATACAGGGCACATTTCAGCCTCAAGGCTATTGTACTCACTGTTCCCTCTGCCTGAATCATTCTTCTCTGGGATATAAACCCCTCAGATAATTAAATGTTTCCTTCTTAATGAGTCCTACTTTGTTGTTCACTTCTTTTAAAATTATCATCCCTTCCCTCACTTCAGTTCTCACCTTGCTTTACTTTTTCCATTGCACTGATCATTTTGAATATACTATGTTATTTACTTATTTGATGCATTTATTGTCTGTGATCTATTTCCCTCAACTAGAAGTTAAACTCCTCTGTGGTTGGGCTTTTTTGTTTGTTTTGCTTGTGGATGTATCCACAGCACCTGGTGTGTGTGTGTGTGTGTGTATGTGTGTGTGTGTTACTTGCTCAGTCTTATGCGACTCTTTGCAACCCCATGGACTGTAGCTTGCCAGGCTCCTCTGTCCATGGAATTCTCCAAGCAAGAGTACTGGAGTGGGCTGCCATTCTCTTCTTCAGGGGATATTCCCAACCCAGAGGTCGAACCTGGGTCTGCTGAACTGTAGACAGATTCTTTATCACAGGAGCCCACCAGATCCACAGCACCTAGTGCGGCTGAGTAAATGTAGACTGAATTAGGAAACATATTCTCTGCCAGGTTATCTGTGGGTTTACAGATACCGGCTCCCTTTAGAATGCATTTTTGGGATACAGCCTGTGTTTCCTAAGGTACATGGTTAATTACCCGGAGGCTCTCTCAGAGAAGATAGTGGAGGGACAACAGACTTACTTTTGCAGCTTGAGGGAAATCCAATTTAAAAAGGCGCCATATTCTATAATAGAATATAGCTTGATAAAAGATTTGGAAAATAATTTAAAAGCTTCCTGGTCAGCATTACTTTTATCAGCTGACATATCTACTGTAGCTCTTTTCTGCTTGGAAACTGTAAAATGCTTCTTTTTCCCTGACTCTAAGTTTGAAGAAAACAGTTTCTAAATGCTATTTCCCTTAAGATGGAGTAAACTATGGAGAGACTGCTGCATTCTACTTTTAACACTTCTCACTAACTCAAAGCATTGTCTAAATTCATAGGACTAGTTTGCAAAGAGCCAGCCTTCTCCAGTTAGACGTGTATGTGTAACTGTCTTTGTCGTGTGTGTGTGTGTGTGTGTGTGTGTGTATTTGGTGAGTTTGTCATTTAGAACTCTAGTGTTTGTTTCAGTGCCTGGAAGAGCATTTTAATAATTTTTGTCCTACAAGAGTGCAGTCTCTTTAGAGAGGTGAGTTTCACTTCTCGTGCAGAATTCAACCTCACTACCACAGAAGCTCTTCTAATCAGCCTAAATAGTGATTACTTAAAACAAATGGGAAATTTTTAAAGGACTCTTCCTTCAAGAGATATATAGGAGAAAAAAGACAGCCACTTCGATGTCATCCTAACAAGCCCCATCCAAAGGATTCCCTTCTCTTTCATCAGTTTACAGCTTCTTTTCCTTAAGATGTCGCCCAGAGACAAAGAGGACTAAGGGAACTTATTTCAGCTGGATTGCCCAGAGGAGATGTTAATTGAGGGCAGTGGTGTTGCGTAGCAATTCATTGGTCCTGTCATCTGTTCAAATTTGTTGATTTACTTGGAAAATGAGAAATGGAAAGGTGCGTTTGTGGATAAGCACTTGCACTTTTTCAATATGTGTTGGTCACTGAAAATGGAGGTGAGGAAGTCAGAGATCACACACACACACACACACACACACACACACACACACACACAAGCGCAAACAACAGGCATGTCTCAGGAGGATTATCTTGTCTAATAAATGATATGCTGATTTTCTCTCTGAATATTACATTTTTGACTCCCTGAAGTTTATCATCAAATAAATGATAATGGCAACTTACTCATTCCAGTGTTTCATGAAGCCTGAGAACAAATCTCTCTCCTCTCTCTCTTTTTTTTTTAGCCATGCTAAAAAGAAAATTGACTTTATTTCAAGATACATATCAACTGGAGGAACAGTGCACTATGAGGCACAAGCAGGAGATGCTCTTTCAAGCTATTTCTCAACATAGCTCATTTTCTTGAAAAGTCAGGTTAAATTAGTTAAATCACAATAAGGAGGATGTCTGCAGTTTTAAAGTCAATTGTAGTGATTCTGAAGCATTTTTAGAAGTGTGGTAAATTAGGAGAGTGCTGGATCTGGCTTTGGAGACACAGCATTATTTTTGAGCATCACACTGATGGGCTGAGCTAGCATCCTCTTCCCGTGTGATGCCTGGATGTGCCATACAAAGTGACCCCACCCTTGGGAGGTGGGAGTTAGGGGTGGAGCAGGTGGAGAAGTTTTGAAGAGAGCAATCCTTTCCCACTGTGCATGAAAATAAAGATGATTCTTTGTTTTTAAGGAAGGATGGGCGAACCTTTTCAATAGAGGGCCAGATAGGAAATATTTTAGGCTTTGCTGGCCATAGGGTCTCACATTTATTCAACTCTATCAAACTACACTGCAGAGGTTGAGTTCCAATAGAACATTATTTATGGACATCGAAACTTGTAATTCTTCAAATCTCATAATATCCTCCCTCCGAATTTTTTTCAGCCACTCAAAAATATACAAACTATTCTTAGCTCCCTGGTTGTATAAAACCCAAGATTTAGACCAGGAGCTCATCCCTGGGTTGCTGACCTCTGTTCTGAGGCAACAGTCAATACATCCGAAGACTAGTGATGGATATCGGTACATTTTTAAACCCAACTGAACATAGGTTGAGTTTTCTTAAAAAATCAAGTTCAGGATGTGCACTCTATGTTACTGCTAGTCAGTCTGGCAAAAGTTAAAAATTTCGGCCATCCAAAAATGATAGTAAACAGAATTCTTGCCTTTTGTGGATTACTTTAAGCCCCAATGACGATGAAATCACCTTTTAATATAAAGAGGAATAGTTCTCGGAAGTTTTAGTTACACATCCCTCTTATAGGAAGTAAAGAGAGTTATATAGTCTCCTGTATTCATACCCCTTGTTTCAAATATAATCTCTTTCTCCACCTCTATAGCAGGAGTTTTCATTATTATTTAGTGATTACTGTGTGCTGGGTACCATAGTAAAAACTTCAGAGATGTCATCATATTTAATCGTCCCAACGCTTTCTGAACGTTTGTAATTCTTCCTCTAGAAGTGATGAAACTGAGTCTTATATGGGTTACATAAAGTGCTCAAACCACAGTGCTAGCACAGTGTGGATCTGGATTATAAAATATGACTTTCTACTTCCAAAACCCAATTCTATGATGTTTTTTCCCTACAGATATCAGTGCAATATTAGCATCTCTATAGGTCTCTAAGGACCCTTAAGTTCCTTAGATTGTGACAGTCTAAAGACATATTTCATTTGAAAAATTGTTAACTAATATATTAATTTAAATTTTGATTTTACTATGTAATCGACACGAGGGCTGATCAGATAAATGAATGTGATCCCTGTCCCAAAGGATTGATCATTCTAAGCCAGGAGATCAAGAAGTATAGTTTTCTACTCCAGCAAAGGTAGGCATAGAAAGTAGACATGGAAACATAGATTCGTGAGTGATTAGCTGAGAAGAATGGAGGGTTGTGGGGACGCTTCACAGAGTTCTTAAGTGAGCATGATCTTGTAAGAATGGAACATGAATGAATGGTTTCTGCCCACTAGACTTGATTTGTTTCTAGCTGTAGTTTCTACTTACCGTAGTTAAGGCAGAATTTGGAACTGTAATATTTGTTTCAATTCTTCTGCAAGAATTGTTTTCTGGGTGTGGATTTTAGAGAAGAAGCTAATTTTTTTCTACCCAAATAAGATAAAATACCAAAAGCTTTCCAAACCAGGTCAATTATTCATTCTCTTTCTGTAGTCTCTCTATTCAGTTGCTCAGTTGTGTCCAACTCTTTGTGACCCTATGGACTGTACCCCGCCAGACTCCTCTGTCCCTGGAAATTTCCCAGCAAGAATACTGGAATGTGTTGCCATCTCCTCCTTCAGGGGATCTTCCTGACCCAGAGATCGAACTTGCATGTCCTGGATTGCAGGCGGATGCTGTTATCAGTTAGAACATCAAATGAGTACTTATACTTCTGAAAAGCGCCATAAACTAGTGGAAAGAATAAGAAGGCTAACAGTAAAGTCCAGTGGTATTTTTTTTCATCCATTCGATCATTTATTCAGCCAAATACTTATCATAAGTTCTTATTAATTGCTCATGACAATTTTGGAAGATGGAGATGTAGTGGTAAAATAAAAATTTCCTGATTATATGACTTTACATTCTAGCATAAGCTAAATAACAGCCCATAAGACATGAAATAAGATTTAAAGAATAGAAAGCTCTGAAAATTTAAAAATAAACTATGGTAATAAGATAGATAGTGAACTAGAAGGAGAGGAGCACTTCTGCTAGGATAACCCAAAAGGCTGTTCTGATAAATGATACTTCAACAGGGACGTCAGTGGATTTAAGAACTCAAGTATAGGAAACCTAGGCCAAAGTTTTGTCAAATACAGGGAAGGAGCTTGGTGGTATCTTTCAGAATCAGAAGAAGGCCTGCTTAGTTGAATATGCTTTTTACAAGCAAGGGAGATAGTTATGAACTAAGCTAGAAGGTGATGTTAATCTTTCTAAGTTTATTTTTTATTGAAGGATAGTTGCTTTTGACTTGATTTTAATGGGACTAGGAAGTTATTGAAGGGTTTCATGCAGTCATGTGGTATCTGATTTATAATTTATTAACTTTTCTATTGAATGGAAAAATGAAATGTAGTTAAGTAAATGCAGAAGTCAACTGTAGATGACTATTAATTCACACTATGGATGGGAGTACTTTGTACCAACTATCTGAAGTAATGTAGTAATTTTTATGTTTCTGAACCAATCGAAATATTTTCTTGAATTTGAGGGTAAAGAGAATTGGCCAATTTGTGAATAAATTTGCCTATTGGAAAGTGTACCAATTTACACATGGGGTATTAATATTTGTAAAAAGACGGGCCTACATCTATCCTAACTGAAACCTCACTAAGATGCTTACGGAGGCCAAATACCAAGATTCTAGTCAAAACGTCTTATTTGGACAAAATGCTTAGTTTGGGCCAACAAGAATATGAAGCTACCTACTATGAAATTCCTGTCTTTACGAGTGTGGTGCTTTTGTCTGTGTTACTTGCAAGTTTTCCAATTCCCTTCTTAATAAATCAAACATTTTAGTTGGCCAGCTCTAATTAAAGCCCCATTTCCAATAATAGCTTTTGCTCTGGCAAGTGTCACTTTAGTGTATTCTCTCAAGATCCTTCGCTTGCCACAGTTAAAGTTGTCTTGATAGCCCTTTATTGCCACAATTGTGGGTTCTTCATTAAGTCCTGGTCTTACAGCATCTACTGGCTAGGTGCCTGGTGCATAACAGGTGAACAAGAAGTGTGGGAATGAGTGATACCAGAGGATATGTAATAGCAGCTGGTATGTATTCTGTGCTTATTGAAAGTCCAGGACTGTCCTAAATGCTTTTGCAACTCTTCTTTTCTACTCCTAGTAGATGAGGAAACTGAGGAACAGAAAATATAAATAGCTTTCCCAGATTCTCCCAACTAGTAAATGAGACTGGCACCCTGACCCAGTAGACTCCAAAGAGCCGGGTCCTCTGTTCTTTGTCTCCAAAGCCCTGAACTGGGAAGATCTCCTGCCCTTTGTGGGACTTTGCAGGTGGCACTAGTGGTAAAGAATTGCCTGCCAATGCAGGGGACATAAGAGATGTGGGTTCAGTCTTTGGGTTAAGAAGATTGCCTGGAGGAGGGCATGGCAACCCACTCCAGTATTCTTGCCTGGGAGATCCCATGGACAGAGGAGCCTCATGTGCTACTGTAATCAGAATTTGCTTTAAAGGCAAAAGGAAGACAGTGGTGTTGTGAGAAACTGAAAATACCAGTGGCTCCTAGCATGCCCTTTGTTACTTGCATTTCTTCCCTGTATTAGCCAACTATTTATACTGAAAATGACTACATACAAAGAAAGAGAAGGATGGGGCAAGACATAGTTCCTGTTTCTTTTAACCCTCTTTCCTTCAGTAAGTCTGAAAGTAGAAGGCGTTGGTAGACAGTGTGCATATCAAAGAATGAAATAAAAATGGTTGAGTCAGGTTTTTGCAGCACCTGCATTATAAGAACAAAATATGTATGCACATACAAGCTGCAAAATACAAATTGCATAATTCAGGGACTCAGCACAAGAGTTAAATGCTCCTGCATTTCCAATTAAAACTTATATTGCAAAAAATAAAGATGAATGGTACAACTGTTTGTATTATAAAATTTTAATTTTAATTAGAATGACGTTAAATAGTAAATAATAAACATGATGCGAAAGACAGAGAAAGACTTGGAAAGAAAGGAAAAGCTTTCTATTTTAGTAACTTTAACAACATTTTCCTCCCAGCTTTTTGAATGAAGGGCCCAATGCCATATTTCCATTTATCACCAGGTCCCACAAATTACAAAGCTTTGCTTAACACATACTATTCACATAGTCAGCAAGCCAGCCTTCCCTAGCCTACCTGACAAGCAGGCAAACTTAAGGTCTATCCCAGACAGTATCGCCTCAGTAATTGTTTTCACTATTTAGCAGAATTAAATGTTTCGTTTTCTGTGAACTCACAATAACCAGTACTTTCTTACTCATTCATATTCATTCATTCTATAAATTTGTGGTGCCTACTATGTGCCAAGTGATGTTCTGCTCACATTTTATACCTTTCTTAGTGACCACGTCCTTCTGTTGCATTTGACTTTTTATCATTCCTGCTAAATATAGTGTCCCTGTGGGTAAATACTGTGTTTCGCTGTTGTCAATTTATTTATTCATTTAACAGGCTGTTGAGTGCCTGCTACATACTAGCCACTGGGCTTCATTGATATTTTTTTAAAATCCCTTGGCATAGCAGTGTATGAACAGAAATCAGTAATAAATATTTTGTAGGAGGCCAAATGGATGAGCCATAAATGTAGCTGAATAAAGCCCAATAGTCATGGGCTTAAGTGGGGAGAGTAAACCTAAAGTAAAGAAATGTGTTTATCCATGATGACTTTATCAGTTATCTTTCATCTACATCTTAGTTCAATGCCTGAGAGTTCAAACAGGCTTCTGATGAGTTCGGTCACTTACCTCCCAGTCATCAGATGGCAGACTTGGAACAGCAGTGGCAGAATCCGGGATGGCAGGGCCGCTCAGCCGGTCCTGCTCCCCTTGAACGCCGCTGAACCTGATGTGGGCCAAGGGCAGATAAGAGCAAGACACCCAGGAAGTTATTAATACGTAAGAAGGGAACAATTTTTTTTAAATTAAAAAATGTCCTGAGGGCATCCTGGAGATAACTTTAGTCAAGAGAGCAGAGCTGTGAAATGCTGTGGCCAAGAACAGCAGGGTGCCCAGTAGGTCAATATGCACCATCAGAAAAAGAACAGTCCTTTTTGTTTTCTTCTCTTTTCTTTGATCAAAGTATCCAACAATGAATGAAAAGAGGGAGAACCACAGGCATCATCAAGTTGTCTTGAATTCAGACACTGTAATTACAACCCAGAGGGATCTCTTACTCTCTTCATGAGAAAACTATCCCAGGAAGAAAGAAGCAAAGTGAAACAAAATGGGGTGAAAGGTGGAGAGGGATGGATGACAGAAGGTGAGTCTGAAGAGCTGTGCTGATGTCAGACGGTATAGCCTCTTATATAGTGTTACTGAAATATTTACTTGTATTCTGAAGTCAGGGAAGGAGTTAGCAGAGGGATTTTAATAGTTGAATTAAGTGATTATGTTAGCAGAAAGACAGAGAGAGAGAGTACAGTTGTAGAGCTGAATGAGTTTTAAGCGAGCCAAGAGGATATTTTTGGAATAGCATTTCAAGCAGAGGGAACAGTAAGTACAGCTAGGAAACCACCACGTAGGTGAAGTGGCTGAAATGGAGTGATCAAAGGGGAGACCTATAAAAATAAAATATAAAAATTTATGAAATCGAAAAATCACGGAGGGAGTCCAGAGGAACCAGATCACAAAAGAGCTTGTATGTTGTGGTTGGGACTTTGATTTATCTTCTAACTGCAGTGGGAAACCATTGGAGTATTTTGAATGGTTGAATGGCGTTATCTGTTTTCTATTTAAGAAGAACCAGTTTGACTGTTCCGCATAGACTCAAAAGTAGTAGCAGAGAAGTTGATGAGATGGTTAGAGACAATAATGGTTTGTTATCAAGACTTTTATCACAGAACATTGTTGATAATAGTAAGATTATAAATATGCATTGAAAATAAACCTGACAGTATTAACTGATGATCAAATGTGGAATCTACAAGAAAGAGAGAAGGTGAACATAGCATCAAAGCTTTGAGCTGTTAGGTGAATGTCCAGGTTGAAAGGAAAGTGGATGGAGTAGTGGAGTATGGGCAACTTGGTGGCAATGGGGTCATGGGAAATTCAGTTTGAAATGCATGTTAGACAGCCCAGGAGAGATGTCCCCTGGGCAGTTGTATGTGATTTGCACTGGAGATGAAACTATAGACAGAGGAGTTCAGTTAGAGAATGTTATGGGGAAGGAACACACAGATAGACATACACTCAGACAACAGGGAGAGAAGGTATTTTAAGTCTATTAGGTACCAGAATGGACTTTTACTTAAATTGTATTATTTAATCCCCGTGATAACGCATTAAGAAAAAGTAACATCCTCCCGTTACAGAAAGGGAAACTGGGCTGCAGGGAGGTTATAATTAACGAGTGGTGGATTTGTGATCCTTTGTTGCTGTCATGACCCCTGATTGCCTTCTCAACAGTGAAGGAATAAGCAGTTATGGTAGATAGCTGAGGGTAAAGTGAAAAGCGACAATCAAAGTAAACAAACAAGTTACAAAGTTGGGAAACACCCATTCTCCTGGGACTATGGTGGTGCACTTTCCTGCACTGGAGAAGGCAATGGCAACCCACTCCAGTACCCACTCCAGTCCAAGGGGTCGCTAAGAGTCGGACACGACTCAGTGACTTCACTTTCACTTTTCACTTTCACGCATTGGAGAAGGAAATGGCAACCCACTCCAGTGTTCTTGCCTGGAGGATCCCAGGGACAAGGAGCCTGGTGGGCTGCAGTCTATGGGGTCGCACAGAGTCGGACACAACTGAAGCGACTTAGCAGCAGCAGCATGGTAGTGCTAATGGTGAAGAACCCACCTGCCAGGGCAGGAGACCTGGGTTCAGTCTCTGGGTTGGGAAGATCCCCTGGAGGAGGAAATGGCAACCCACTCCAGTACTCTTGCCTGGAGAGTCCCATGGACAGAGGAGCCTGGCAGGCTTCAGTCCACGGGGTCGCAAAGAGTTGGAAGCGACCGAGCGCACGCACACAGGAACCTGTGCAGGGGGACATGGAGTAAAGATGGGCTATTCTGGGAGTTTTCCTATAGATGTTTGCCCTGACTGAAGTCAGCACTTCCCAGCTTCTTAATGGTGCTTTCCTCTTAAGAAGAGAGCAATGATTAGTGAAGACAAAGAAAAAGACATATAGCACAACACAGATTATAGGGCTTCTGATTAGGTCTTTATTTCTTCCTGAGTGTCTGCCCATTTAATAGTTGGATATTTGTGATTTTACTTGATTATTTCTGCATCATCCATCATAACTGAAGTTGTCTCAGGACAGGCATTTTTGCTTCAACCACAACTCTAACCCCCGCCTGCAACGCAGTGCCTGATGTATTTTGAGCACTTATGCAGTGTTCATTGAATGAACTAGTGAGAAAAGAAAAGACTTTGGCAGGCTCACTTAGGTTTCAGGGAGCATCCTGACTCTGCCTTTCTCTGGGATTGTCCTTGTTTGTGGCAGAAGACCATGTGTGACTCGCTTTCCAGTATTCTACTATGAGAGTCAAGGCCCTAACCAGAAGAAAACAAAATATTAATTTGGTGATTGTGAATGATAGTGTTTACAGAAACAAATTTAATAAGTCCTTTATGCATATTATTTGTTTAGCACCATAAGCTTGACTTCTTCATTTCCTATTCCCCTTTCCTAAAAGAAGGCTTGGTTCAAGTCTCCCAGGATATTCTTAGTAAGCATAAGTTGAATGAATAAATACACCCTGATAGGATTATGTACTGATTTAAAACTCTGAAAAGTATAAAAGCTGTAGTGATATAACAGGTTAAAATAAATACAGCTGTTATCATAGGGCATATGCTGGTTTTTATATTGTTCTTTACCTTGTAATGACAATCTGAGGGATTAGATATTCGGGGACTTCTTTTGACCTGCCTAAACCTCCTCTGATGTGTGAAGTTCTCAGAGCTATAATATAAAGCAAAAGTTTGAATATAACTTATTCAAAGAAAGAATGTGACTGCGATAGGACAGCATGGGCCTTGCAGAATTTTTTAGTGAAGTGAAAAAGGGCTTTTCAAAGCCCAGCAGTTGCTACTATGTATTCCACCCAGTGTTTCAGCCTCCAGTTTCAGATGTTGTACAAACTTGCATAGAATATACTACCACCAAAAGAACAGTGTTCTCTTCCTGAACCCTGCCTCTTGCTGATAAAATATAAAGTGTAAAACAGCAAAGAAAACTTTAGGCTGAGACTTCACCTTCAAAAGACAAAAGACATGTGGGTTACTTCTTAGCAGGAGTGAAACATATACATTTCAATGAGAAAACGGGAAGCCAGAGGTCACATTTGCTGTGGAACACATTTCAAGGTGGAATCAATATCAAAATGATCATTAAAGGTACCGTGGAGGGCACAGAGGGCCAGAGCAATAATGCTCAGGACTCGGAAAGTAGAAGTGAGAGAGGAAAAGCTTTCTGTCTGCTCCATAAATGTGCTTTTATTTTTTAAAAAATTTATCGTGAAATATAAAGCACCACATACACAGTTGCAAAAAGCACTTTTTAACAAAAATTCCTAAAAAAGGTATAGAAATACAAATATCTCTTGTCTTATCGAGTACTATGATCCTAACCCATACTCATTAGGGCTTAGCCATGACTGATGAGGTGGATTTCATGTGGAGCATTGAAGAGTCAGGAGGAGGAATTAAGTATGTCAGGCAAGACTCTGACTTGGGCAGCTGGTTAATGGGTGATGCCATTCACGGAATGAGGCAAGACAGGAAAATGAATGGATCCTGGTGAAAGATGAGGCTTTCTGTTGGACACGGTCTGGTTGGGGTATTTGTTTTGTTCCCTACTCAATTACCAGTGCTTAGCAGAGACCTGGCACTTAGCAGTTGCTACATAAATATTTGTCCAGTGGATGAAGGAATGGCATAATGGAACTGTTAAATACAGAGTTGGAGAGATTTGGGTTGGAGACATAAATTTGAGGATTGTCAGTTCTTAGGTGGTAATTCGTGGAAATTTAAAAAGAATAAGAACAGACAGAAGTTATAAAAGTGAATGACAGTCTTTTAAACTAAGCTGTGTTTACTTATAGGCAACAGATGATATCTCTGTAGTCCCTAGAGTTGGGTATACACCTTTTAGGCCTTCATCCAAATGTAGGACTTTCTGGAAGTGGTGCCATTGAGAATAAGAAAATGTGCTTGGAGTCAGTCTTTTTTTAAAAATTTATTTATTTATTCATTTATTTGGCTGTGTCAGCTTTTTTCAGTTTATTATTTTTTAAAATTATTATTATTATTTTTTACTTTACAATATTGTATTGGTTTTGCCATACATCAACACAAATCTGCCACAGGTGTAGATGTGTTCCCAATCCTGAACCCCCCTCCCACCTCCCTCCCCATCATTGCAGCACTGTTTATAATAGCCAGGGCATGGAAGCAACCTAGATGTCCATCAGCAGATGAACGGATAAGAAAGCTGTGGTACATATACACAATGGAGTATTACTCAGCCATTAAAAAGAATACATTTGAATCAGTTCTAATGAGGTGGATGAAACTGGAGCCTATTATTCAGAGTGAAGTAAGCCAGAAAGAAAAACACCAATACGGTATACTAACACACATATATGGAATTTAGAAAGGTGGTAACGATAACCCTGTATGTGAGACAGCAAAAGAGACACAGATGGATAGAACAGTCTTTTGGAGTCAGTCTTGTGCCATGAATGAAGGGCAAAGAATAGGAAGAAGCCAAAGAATGAGATACAGACGTGGAGTTCCTGTTGATATTGCGCTGTTTTAGCTTTCACAGCAAACCATTTAATCACCATAGCAACACTGTAGGGGGAAGGAGGGCAGATATTAAAAAGTACATTTACCATTGGTGTCTGTTCTCGCTGGCCACACTCCTGAGATGATTGATTGGTACTTGAACTTCACTAATTACTAACTTGTTCGACTATTATCTTGAAGGTAGGCATTGTCAGTCAGATTTCAGAAAAGAGAAAAATGAGGCTCAGAGATTGAAAGTCCAAGGTCACAGTATTTAGAGTTTTTGTATTTCAGCCAAGATGCGAGAATCTGCTGGACATTTATCCAGTCGAAAGCTTCCCTCAGCTTCTTTCCTGGAGGTTCCAGCTCCCTTTGTCTTCCATCCTCCATGGCAGAGAAGAAACCAAGTACTGAGGGTCCAGAACTCTGTCTATGTGGACAGTGGTCTCTGTCCCGCTTCCCTCCTGGATGAAGATATACTTAAGGGGCTAGTGCTTGTTTCTAGCTGGAAATTCTCATGAAATAACCGTGGAGTTGCTTATGTCAGTGTTGACTTTTGGAGTCTGCCTTCATCCTGGTTGGTTCACCATCTTACTTTATCTTTTAAGTCACTGAATCTAAAGAAAGTAACGAAAACTTACCTCCTTTTCTCTGCTCTGTTCTGCTTCCCTGTAGTTGCCCTCACACCAACACAAAACCCATTTTAAACACAGTTTCTTACAAAACAGAATAAGTCTTATGAAAGAAAAGTAACTCCAAAGCAGACGCTTGCTCTCTGTGCTCTTTGAATGAAGTCTAGATGTAGTAAGTTTTATGCGTGTGGACAATCATGGAAGTGATGTGCCTGTAAAATACTGAGTAGTGTAGTTAAACGGGGTCTGGAATTACCCTGACAATGAATGTTCAGACGCATATGACAGCTACTTAAAGGGATTCACTTAGGTAATTTAAATTGCTTGCATATTGTGTATAAAACATTCTGTCTTCTTTAATAATAAGCAGTAAGTCGAAAGACTTAATGGAGTAGGTAAGACTGAAAAAAAAACCATTTCCACCTTTGATAAACTTCATCTAAAATTTACATTTTATATTTAGTCAAGCAGAGTTTTGAATTAGTTTCATACTAAAGACTCCAGTTTGTTTAAAATGCCTTTTGTTGAAACTCTTTTCAAGCTGTAATTAAGGATATTTTTTAACAATTAAAATCAAATAACAAAAATCTTTAAGTAGAGATAAATAGTCTCTTCAAGGACTCATAGGAATAACTTTTTAAAAAGTTTCTGCTAAAAGATTAACTGTAATGATAATAACAGTGTCATAAACTCACAATTCTAATTAAGATTGCATTAATTAGCAGTACATTTTTATAGATTAAAATCCAAGAAAATGTATGTCTGTGTGCTTATGTGAGGGGGTATTAGTGCAGGTTTCTCAGTATTTTCATAGTTTTAATTATTTCAGAGAGATTTAACATCTACTCATTTGGATCTAATGAGCCTGGAGCCTATCTGAAGGAAGTGTGAGTTATAGCCTGAATATATCACTAACATCAGGCCCAGTTATGCATATAAATGCTAATCTTAGGAGCAGTGGAAAGTAGGAGTTCCAGCATCAAACCCTCTGTCTTTCTCCCCTTGCACACTCAATAATTTAGAGGCCCAGGAGATTTCTACTAAATAAATGATTTTGCCTGTTCTTTTCCTCATGAACTCTGTCAGTTTAATTCAGGCTATCTTCTTTTTTAATTTATTTATATTTAATTGAAGGACAATTACAATATTATGTCAGTTTCTGCCATACGTCAACATGGGGATTATCTTTTGACTCTATTATTAGTCTCTCCTCGCCTTGGTCTACTACCAGACTTACTTTTTTTGTGCATATTGTGCTTGCCTTCGATACTAGGTATTCAATTCCTCTTTTTTTTTTTTTTTTTTTGGTCTTTGCGACGAGGGCAGCAAATTCTTCTAACCACTGAACTGTTTTGATGGGCATTTTGGCCAGTCCCGATCAGTCATCCTCTTTCTGCTGTTCCCTCTCAACTTCCAGCACAGTAATTTGTTCAGATGTTAGCTGGGACAGTACAATCACATTGACCCCTGGAACGTGCAGTATAAGCTACAGAAGAAATACACTCCTTCTGCTTAGGAGAAGCAGGAGGAGGATGAGACTCCGGAGCTGTTGGTAATGGTCTGGCCACTTGAAGAAGCCTTGAGATTTAGAAGAGAGCTGGGGGAAATGGACAGGGCTTCCTTTGGGACGAGTACCAGCAAAGAGCATCACTTCAACTCGCTGGCCGTTTTCTCGCCACCAGGTGGCGCCCGAGATAAAAGCAGGAGGAAAGCAGATACCTCAGGACAGTCTTGGGGGCACATTTTGACCTCCTGGTTCAAGCAGCTAATGGAAGCTACTTCCGTGAGAACAGTTTTCTTTGAGATTTCTATCCCTTGCAACCAAATATTCCATAACGGTTCCCTCTTTAAACTAAGAATAAACCATTTAGTAGGACATTCAAGTCCCTTCACAAAGAGACATCAATCATTCTTTCAATATCATCTTTCTGTGCCCAACAGATACACAGTTTATTCCCAGGAAGGCTAAACTTATCAGTTTTTAATTTGTTAATATGTGTCTTTGTATACTTGGTAAACTCTTCATCTTCTGATCAGCCTAAATATCACCTTTTCCAACAGTATTTCCCCAAACTCCCCAAGGAGAAATTAGTTTCTCTTTTGATTCTCAAAGTTTGGGATCAAATTTCTTTTATCGTGCTGAAAATTTGTCTGTTTCTTGTTATTCTCTTCTACTTATAGCCCTGTTATTGCAAAAGTAACACCTTCTTTATTTTCATATCTCTGCTGCCTGGTATAGTAACTGGGACAGCTCAGCCTGGTGCTCTAAAGGTGGCTGAATAAGTTTGAAAAAAATGTCCAAAATGCTCAAAATTACCATCTTACCTTTGGTATTTTGCCATTGAATGCGTTGTTAAAATGCAAGCGAGATTTTAAAGAATGTCCATTTAGCAGTTGATAGCTTTTTGGATTTAATTTTTAGCTGATTGAGCCCTAGTCTTCCCCAAATTTATTGTGTCCGAATCACCAGGGAAGCTGATTCAAACACTGGGCCTTACTTACCGCCAGACATTGGGATTTAGGACATCTAGAGTGGGGCCAGATCTATGCATACTTTAAAAAATACCTAGATGACTCTGATTCTCAGACATGTTGATGACATATCCCACTGACACATTTAGGAAATGGCACTTTAAATTGAGAAGCTTAGTTGATGGAGTCAGAGGATCAAGAAAATCTTGAGAGGTAAATTGACTTGGAGTATGGGAGGGTTGCAGGGAGCCAGCACTTGGCACTTAAAGGAAAAGGAGCAATAATGAGGGGCAGGAAGAGAAAAACCAGATGGAACTGGTGTCAAAGACATTTACTTCTCATTGTCCCCCCTTAAATCATTTTCGATTTTGCAAAGAATAGTCCTTTTCATATATTTCTGAAATATAAAATCACTAATCTGTGGTTGAGTTTAGAGAAGGCAGTTATAATTTTACTTAACTTGCTTACCATTACATCATATATATTATAAATTAAGATGATTGTGAGTTTGATCAGTGGAACACGAGGTTAGTTTTTAATTTGTCGGGTTTTTTTTTTTTTTTTTAATTGCATTTGTAAACTGAAATCTCTGTACCGTAAAAGACTCTGGAGGTTATAGCAATGCTATCAGAGTAGAAAGAAGAAAACTCACTAAGTTTTGTTGATATTCTATTGATAGCTTCAGAGCTGAGAATATTTTGTGAATAAGGTTAAATGTCCTAACATTTGGGCAAAACTAGAGGATTAATTTTTAATCTCATTAGTTCTGTAGATGATTAAGAAATAATGCCCAATTGCTAAAAATAGTGAAAGAAGAGAGTGAAAAAGCTGGTTTGAAACTTTACATAAAAAAAACTAATACCGTGGCATCCAGTTCCATAACTTTATGGCCATTGAAAGGGGAAGCAGTGACAGATTTTATTTTATTGAGCTCCAAAATCACTGCAGATGGTGACTGCAGCCATGAAATTAAAGATGCTTGCTCCTTGGAAGGAAAGCTATGACAAACCTAGAAAGTGTATTAAAAAGCAGAGGCATCACTTTGCCAGCAAAGGTCCGTATTATCAAATCTATGGTTTTTCCACTAGTTATATTAGAGTTGGACCATAAAGAAGGCTGAGCACCAAAGAACTGATGGTTTTGAATTGTGGTGCTAGAGAAGACTCTTGAGAGTCCCTTNCTAGAAAGTGTATTAAAAAGCAGAGGCATCACTTTGCCAGCAAAGGTCCGTATTATCAAATCTATGGTTTTTCCACTAGTTATATTAGAGTTGGACCATAAAGAAGGCTGAGCACCAAAGAACTGATGGTTTTGAATTGTGGTGCTAGAGAAGACTCTTGAGAGTCCCTTGGAAAGAAGGAGTTCAAACCAGTCAGTCCTAAGGAAATCAACCCTGAATATTCATTGGAAGAATGACAGAGTCAATTCCTCAGTTCCCTTCAGTCGCTCAGTCGTGTCCGACTCTTTGCGACCGCATGAATCGCAGCACGCCAGGCCTCCCTGTCCATCACCAACTCCTGGAGTTCACTCAGACTCACGTTCATTGAGTCAGTNTTTTTTTTTTTTTTTTTGGTGTAATTAATCCATAGTCTTCCTTTTCCTACTTGGAAACTTCTATTCACTGTTTAATATACAATTGCAGCTACACATTGTCTGGTATAATCTGCTGACTCTAAAAGAGGCAATCACTTTGTCCTGTGTTGCTCTCTGCATGTAGCTCAGTCAGTTTACTTAAAATGTATTTTGCGTATATGCATGCTAAGTCGTTTCAGTCGTGTCCAAATCTCTGTGACCCCATGGACTCTAGCCTGCCACGCTCCTCTGTCCATGAGATTCTTCAGGCAAGAATACCGGAGTGGATTGCCATGCCTTTCTCCAGGGGATCTTCCCAACCCAGGGATCCTATCAGGGTCTAGTGCCACCTGGAAAGCCTAAGTATTTGCTTATGTATATTGCTGTGCTACTCAACTGCAAGTGCTTTGAAGGTAGGATACACATAAATCTTTGAATCTTTGTAATGTAAATATCAATGAATGCTTGTTAAATTAATGGAATTTACCACCTTCCCTTCTGCTAATAATTCCTGAAGTTGGCCTCATGTGTTACTCTGTACTGCTTAGACTAAATTTGTAGAAAAATAATAAACCCAATCTTACCAAATATAGGTTGCATTGCTTTTCAAAATGATTTTTAGCTTTTGCAAATTTGTTAGAATACATTCCATATTTTCTATGTACTAAATTAAATGATAACGAAATACTTTCGTTGAATTCAACTCAAATTCAGTGAATTCTGATTGTCAAATGAGTGTAAGCTTTCTGAAACTAGTTAGATTCTAAGCTTGGCAAAATATGCTATTGGTTCAGAAAAGAAAAACTTTAAAAGGTGAATAGACTCCTAAGGCTTCAGTTTCAGTTTCAGTTCAGTTTGGTCGCTCAGTCGTGTCTGACTCTTTGCGACCCCATGAATCGCAGCACGCCAGGCCTCCCTGTCCATCACCAACTCCCGGAGTTCACTCAGACTCACACCCATCGAGTCAGTGAGGCCATCCAGCCATCTCATCCTCGGTCGTCCCCTTCTTCTCCTGCCCCTAATCCCTCCCAGCATCAGAGTCTTTTCCAATGAGTCAACTCTTCGCGTGAGGTGGCCAAAGTACTGGAGTTTCAGCTTTAGCATCATTCCTTCCAAAGAAATCCCAGAGCTGATCTCCTTCAGAATGGACTGGTTGGATCTCCTTGCAGTCCAAGGGACTCTCAAGAGTCTTCTCCAACACCACAGTTCAAAAGCATCAATTCTTTGGTGCTCAGCCTTCTTCACAGTCCAACTCTCTTAGTGAACATTAAATAGCACATAAAACATTATCTGATGAATTAGCTGTCAGGGAATCATAATTATGAAAACTAAATTTCCCCTCAGGTGCTCATGGGCAGAAAAGGCAAGCGTAAGTGCACTTAGTTTTCTTCTACACACAGAATTTAAATACAATTTCAAAAATAATTTTTCCCAATATCATCTAATTAGGGCTGGCTGCCCATTGTAAGATATATGACAGCCAGATTTTTAGGAGAAATTAATTCTCTAAATAGCTGCATCAAAGTAGCTATGAATGCTAAATTCCATCATATTATCTGACTCTTTGGAAACTGATATTGAAGTGCCAAGCTAAATATGTAGGCCTTTAAAACTTTCCCTTCCATAAGTATCTTGAAAATATACAGTGTGCCAAAATGAAGTGTTGATTTAAACACATACACAGAGTCTGTGTGTATGTATGAAAAATATGAAAAGTTTTGAGACAAATGATCTGTACCTTCAATCAGAGTGATGCACCAATATCTGGCCTTCCTCATCAATCTATTTCCCAAGTATACATCCTATAAACCCTTTTTTTTTTAAGTAAATCACCAAATAAGAAATCTGATTGCTATTTTATATACAAAAAATTAGAATTATAAATTTCCACATTGATCTGATTAAATAATAATCCATTTAATTTGAAAAGAAGGACATGCATAATCATTTTTATATACTTATGATAATAATTGGAATTGTAATAATTTTAATCATTGTCCATTACATAAATGATTTACCTTATTCTAACAGTTTTTACCTAGAAAAAGTTACTATCTGTTCTTTACCATTATAGGAATGTCATGGTTCCTATGCAAAATGTCTCACTGCTTGGAAAGTATTATAATTACCTATATTGTTTGGAAAATATATATATATGTATAATTTTGTTGCTGTCTAGTTGCTAAGTCATGTCTGAGTCTTTCTGCTCCAACGAACTACAGCACAACAGGCTCCGCTGCCCTCCACGATCTCCCAAAGTTTGCCCAGACTCATGTGCATTGAGTTGATGACGCCACTGAGCAATCTCATCCTCTGTCACTCTCATCTCCTTATGCCTTCAGTCTTTGCTAGCATCAGGGTATTTTCCAATGAGTAGGCTGTTGGCATCAGGTGGCCAAAGTATTGGAGTTTCAGCTTCACCGTTAGTCCTTCCAATGAATACCCAGGACTGATCTCCCTTAGGATGGACTGGTTGGATCTCCTTGCAGTCCAAGNTTGACGTACTCCTTTTCCTATTTGGAACCAGTCTGTTGTTCTATGTCCAGTTCTAACTGATGCTTCCTGGCCTGCATACAGATTTCTCAAGAGGCAGGTCAGGTGGTCTGATAGTCCCATCTCTCTCAGAATTTTCCATAGTTTATTGTGATCCACACAGTCAATTCCTAGGTCGGTTGATAAGTCCAGGGTCCCCAAGGAGGAGAGAGGGGTCTGGAACTCTCAAGGAGGAATAAAGGACCAATATTTTTGTTCTTTAAGCACAGAGGTGATAATTGCACAACAAAACAACTCATCTTGCTCAAGGATATGTTTTCCCTTAAACTCTATACCAATTGTTTTATAACAACAATGTATCCTGCTTGAGGACATGTTTCTTCAAGAGCCTTCTGACTAATCCTGTTACCTTAAAATGTAAATTGTAAGAGTAGGTCTGTTAAGACCTTTACAACCTTGAGACATTCTCTTGATTAACTGTAATAACCAACTGAAAAAGTATGTAACTCTCTCGCTGAGACTAGCAAATGGGGCACTCTCTGTCCCCTTTCTGATGTCCATGTCAGAAGCTTTCTCTGTCTTTTTTTATACTTTAATAAAACTCTACTACAGAAAAGCTCTTGAGTGATCAGGCTTGGTCCCTGGTCTGGAAGCTAAATCTTTGGAGATCGTGAATCTGACATCCTTCACCATAAGCTATCAAGAACTGATGCTAAACATGTAGCTTCAATCCTTTTGCCACTTGATGCGAAGAGCCAACTCATTGGAAAAGACACTGATGCTGGGAAAGATCAAAGGCAAAAGGAGAACAGGGCAGCAGAGGATGAGATGGTTAGACAGCATCACTGACTTAAAGGACATGAATCTGAGTAAACTTCAGGAGAGAGTGGAAGACAGAGGAGCCTGCAGGACATGGGGTCCCAGATAGTTAGACAAGACTTCGTGACTGAGCAGCAACAACAATTTATCATGTTCTGCTTTCCTGTGAAAGTTACTGGGGTAACTAGCTTTGCATATATGCACCTTTGTTGCCAAAGTGATGTCTCTGCTTTTGAATATGAAGTCTAGGTTTGTCATAGCTTTCCTTCCAAGGAGCAAGTTTCTTTTAATTTCACAGCTGCTGTCACCATCCACAATGATTTTGGAGCCGAAGAAAATAAAATCTGTCACTGCTTCCACTTTTTCCCCTTCCATTTGCTATGAAGTGATCAGACTGGATGCTATGATACTAGTTTTTAATGCTGAGTGTCAAGCCAGTTTTATTTTATTTTTTTTCCACTCTCCTCTTTCACCTTCATCAAGAGGCTCTTCAGTTGCTCTTTGCTTCCTGCCGTTAGAGTGGTATCATCTGCATATTTGAGGTTATTTATATTTCTCCCAGCAATCTTGATTCCAGCTTGTTGATTCATCCAGCTGGCATTTTGCATGATGTACTCTGAATAGAAGTTAAATAAGTAGGATGACAACATACAGCCTTGTTGTACTGCTTTCCCAATTTTGAACCAGTCTGTTGTTCCATGTCCAGTTGTAACTGTGGGTTCTTGACCTGCATATGGGTTTCTCAGGAGACAGGTAAGTTTGCTGGTACTCCCATATCTTTAAGAATTTTCCAGTTTGTTGTCATCCACACAGTCAAAGTCTTTCAAGCAGAAGTAGATGTTTCTCTGGAATTCCCTTGCTTTCTCCATCATCCAACAAATGTTGGAAATTTGATCTCTGACTCCTCTGCCTCTTCAAAATCCAGCTTGTAGATCTGTAAGTTTTCAGTTCATGTACCGCTGAAGCCTAGTTTGAAGGATTTTGAGCATGACCTTGCTAGCATGTGAAATGAGCGTAGTTGTATGGTAGTTTGAACATTCTTTAGCATTGCCTTTCTTTGGGATGCGAAATGAAAACTGACCATTTCCAATCCTGTGGCCACTGCTGGATTTTCCAAATTTGCTGACATGTTGAATGCTGCACTTTAACAACATCATTTTCCNAGCATGACCTTGCTAGCATGTGAAATGAGCGTAGTTGTATGGTAGTTTGAACATTCTTTAGCATTGCCTTTCTTTGGGATGCGAAATGAAAACTGACCATTTCCAATCCTGTGGCCACTGCTGGATTTTCCAAATTTGCTGACATGTTGAATGCTGCACTTTAACAACATCATTTTCCAGGATTTTGAATAGTTCAGCTGGAATTCCATCACCTCCACTAGTTTTGTTCATAGTGATGCTTCCTAATGCCCACTTGACTTTGCACTCCAAGATGTCTGGCTCTAGGTGAGTGACCACACCATCACTGTTATCTGGGTCATTAAGACCTTTTTTGTACAGTTCTTCTGTGTGTTCTTGCCACCTCTTCTTAATATCTTCTGCTTCTGTTAGGTCCTTACCATTTCTGTCCTTTATTGTGCCCATCCTTGAAATGTTCCCTTGGTATCTCCAATTTTTTTTGAAGAGATCTCTGGTCTTTCCCTTTCTATTTTTTTCCTCTGTATCTTTACATTGTTCATTTAAGAAAGGCCTTCTTATCCCAACTTCCTATTCTCTCAAATTCTGCATTTATTTGGGTGTATCTTCCCTTTTCTCCCTTGTCTTTTTCTTCTGTTCTTTCCTCAGCTACTTGTAAAGCCTTCTCAGCCTAAATATAGTATTACTGAAATAGTATTTGGCTCTAATTGTTGTAAGTTTTACTTGGGAGCCAGTGCAAAATTGAAATAGTGAGTTTTCTGTTTTTCCTATATATTTACCATGCTACACCCAGGCCTGTATAGCGCAGTGTAGTTTGAAGAGGGAATATAAACCTTTATTTTCTAGTTAAAGGGATGGGTGTTTCTAGTTAAATGGATGAGTAAATGAGTGCATAAATGCATGAATGAAATGAAGGCTGCACAATTTGATGGAAATATCAGTGGTTGCCCTTTTGTGACAGTCAATAAAAGGACTAGAGTATTGATCAGTAGAGCTCTTAAATTGCTTTTTTGGTAAAGGGAAATTTAACCCTGGTGCTGAAAGCCTAACTAAAGGCATTTCCCTTGGACTCTGTCTTTGATACCAAGCCTGTTTGGTCCACATGATGAATTTATTGATTGGATCTAGGATGGTATATGTTAAATCATGAAAACATTGGCCTTCAGAGAATATTATAAATTGTTTTGGGGATAGAAATAAAGTTATTTGAGAAGGAGAGAATGAGAGAACAGAGAGAGCAAAAGAATAGAGAGGGAGAGAGCACTTCCATTGAGAAAAGTCCCTTAAAAAAGTACATTAAGAAAAAAATATACATATGTAACTAAGAAAAAATATATATAAACAGGTCTATCATATCTCTTTGACCATAATTGTGGTTATATCTGTATTTTAGATTTTTTTTTCTTTTTGTCTTTGTATTTAGTTTTCTGTTTTGCTTTAGCAATCATTGAAAAACAAAAATGAATCACAAACCTTTTGAATGAAGAATAGCTGATATTCAGTAAATAGTTTAAACAGTAAAGGCCTGATGGTTAACAGGTTCTGTGTTTATTGCTAGGAAGCCAGCATGTACACACCCTGAGGGGCAGAGTCCAGGCTCCTCCACCCCTCTCTCTGTCCCAGCAGACCTTCCAGTAGGCAAGGGGGCTCCCCAAGGAGATGACCTGCCCAAGTGGACCCTCTCTCCTTCAGATGCCTCCCAGGAGCGTCAGTCCTGTCCTGATGCCTTCTCTCTGCCATCCTATCCAGTTATATGGAGATCTTTCTTGCAGCTTTGGTTGTGTAAGAGGTCTTCTGCCAGCTTTCTATGTGAATTTCTCTGCATGTAGATGTATTTTTGATGTATTTGTCTGGAATGTGAACTCCACATCCTCCTACTCCGCCATCTTGATCCTCCTCCACTTTCTTGTTATTTTTGAGTTACTGAACCAATATATCTTTTTACAAAAAAGATAAGTTGTTGCAAATTGTATTTTCTTACAGTAAGAAATATGCAGAGCAGTAGTTAGCTTATTTTTGATAATAAAATTCCCAGGCATATAAAAAGGCATAAAAATGATATGAGTACCTGCATAAATACTAGCTTTAAGAAAAAAAAAATACAATTAAACTGAGTTTCCCTAGTCCCCTCCTACTCCTCCTCTACTACCTTTAAGAGGTGGTGATTTGAATTTCAAAACTTCAAATACAGGTTTTTATATTTTTACTGTTAGTATTTTTTTGTGAATGATATGACTCTGCATGTGTCCATCTGTACTCCCATTTCCCTCCTCAGTCATGTGCTTATCAGTTCTGTCTTAATGTTTTCAAGGCTACATGATAAAAAAAATATTTGGGGTGAGTAGCAACCCCACTCTAGTACTCTTGCCTGGAAAATCCCATGGATGGAGGAGCCTGGTAGGCTGCAGTCTATGGGGTCGCTAAGAGTCTGACACTACTGAGCGACTTCACTTTCACTTTTCCCTTTCATGTATTAGAGAAGGAAATGGCAACCCACTCCAGTGTTCTTGCCTGGAGAATCCCAGGGGTGGTAGAGCCTGATGGGCTGCTATCTATGGGGTCGCACAGAGTCGGACACGACTGAAGCGACTTAGTAGCAGCAGCAGCAGCAGCAGCAAACTAGTATCTTCCTGATGTGGGAGTCTTTGTACCGATTAAGGCTTAATTTATAGCTTAATATGTGATTAATTTGTTCCTGAAATCTATCTGTCCTCTGATTTTTGAATACTTCTCTGTGTGTCTAATACATGCGCATGTTCTCCTCCTATTGGTCCAGTCTTCCATAAGCTCATGCTCTTATTTTGTCTGCTGATCTGTTAGCTCCTAAGAAATATATTTAATTTTTTTCTGCATCCAGTACAATACAAATTTCTCATTTTGACTTAGCTTCGTTAATGTCTTTTTGTAACTATTTCACTTTTTGCTTCATGTCCTTTTTAGTTTGTATTATTAAGTACTAAGTGATTTAGAATTACTAAATTATGTCTTCCTGACTAATTAAAACTGTTTAAATGTTACATTGCATTGTCCCATTTTATCTTTAGCAATGTGTTTCTTTTTTAAGCTTTGTTTGTTTGATAGTAATATAGCTATACCTAAGTTTCACAATGGAGAAGGAAATGGTAACCCACTCCAGTGTTCTTTCCTGGAGAATCCCGGGGACAGGGGCGCCTGGTGGGCTGCCATCTATGAGGTCGCACAGTTGGACAAGACTGAAGCAACTTAGCAGCAGCAGCAGCATACTGATTTGGAAGTTATACTTTAATTCTTTAGTCATCACCCTTAAACATTTAACATTTATATTTAACAAAACAAAGTTAATCAGTATCCCTGTGCTCCTTCTGAATAATATAGCATGCTTTGACTTCTGTTACTTTCTTTCAATTTCCATAGAACTGTTTTCCAGAGTTCTGATTCCACAAGAGCAATTTTTATTTTTGTCTTCCAAATTATTATTAATGCTGTCACATTGTGTGGTTATCATTTGGTTAGACTCACTCACAAACATATGATTTTCTTTGATCAGTATTACTTCTTGCATATCACTTTTTCTTTTTGTTCATTTTCTTTCTAGAATTTCCTTTATTGAAGGTCTGTTGATGTTTAGTGCCCAGGTTTTGCTTTTCTGAAATGTCTTTATTTCCTTTTCAGGTGAAGGTATCCATTAGTACCGAATTCTAGTTTAACAGTTATTTTCATTCAGAGCCATGTAGCACTTCATGTTGCTTCAGTCTGCTTGCTTCTTTGATGTATCTAGAGACTGACAGAGAAAATTAACCATCAGGTCCCTTGGGCATCCTGTACCCAAGAAGCTGCAACTCATGCCCAGTTCTCTGTTATAGAGAGGTCACTGTTCGCTCATTTGCATGGATTTAAAAGTGAATTAACCCCAAGAGTACTGGAGAGTTTTATTAGTATGCCTTCAGCTTTACACTTTCAGCTTTATATATTGCCACCCGAACCACCTTTCACTAACAGTGAGAGGGTTGAAATCTTTAGATCAGAAAGCTCAGCACTGTTCAGGTGCAGTCTCTCCATTGGTCATTATACTTGGGGTGGGCATCCCTCTGAAAATTTGTCTACTAGGAGGAAAATTTCACTACTAGGAGGAGCCTGGAAAATAGTCCATCTTTTTTATTTAGAGTGTGGTTCACCAATTGCATCAAGACAGGGCCAACCTAGACTAAAATCAGGCTTGAGCCATTTGAAAGAATCAGATACATAATAGTGAGATTCGAGAACCATAAAAGGGAATTGATTTGACTTTTCTGTGTGCAGTATATCAACAACTTAGGAGTTTGTTTTCTGAGTCATTAAGCAATGTTACATTTAGTACCAGAGAATACAGTAATGGTGCAATTTCTCATGATTTCCAAAGTGGGTAAAGAGCAATTAATGACAAAATTATTTTGTAGTTAGACCCCTCAGAATTCCTCCCTCCCATTGTCCTTAAAGCAACATGTATAAAGGGGAGGCATACATGGAGATGACTTAGGGCATCTCACAACTTCTTGTTTCTATCTGTCCTTTATCTTCTCTAATTCTAAAGGGGTTACATTGATACTTAGATTGTTTTCTCAGTAACTCACATGCTATTCACGAAGTTCATTTCATTTCCAGGGAATTTACTTAGTACCTGAAATAGTTGGTGTTGTTATTACCACTGCAACTACGGGTAGGTCTAGAGTAACACTACTTCCCAGGGAAGCCTCTCCTCCTTGAAAGGGGAGCTAGCTAGCAGGGAGTCTCTATAGATGGGTTGTCCTTATGTTGTTTAGGACTTCCCTGGTGGCTCAGATGGTAAAGTGTCTGTCTACAATGCGGGAGACCTGTATTCAATCCCTGGTTTGGGAAGATCCCCTGGAGAAGGAAATGGCAATCCACTCCAGTGCTCTTGTCTGGAAAATCCCATGGACAGAGAAGCCTGGTAGGCTATAGTCCATGGGGTTGCAAAGAGTCGGACACAACTGAGCGACTTCACTTTTACTTCACTTATGTTGTTTAGTAACAATCTGCTTCCTACTGCTACCATTAACCTCATTTTCTCTCTCATGTAAGTGGTAGTTCTGATCATCAGTCACACTGTCCTAGCAAGACATTTCTTCAGCATCCCTCATTGCTGATCAATCACAGGGTCTTACATATCTTTCCTCCTCCCCTCAGTGCACCAAAGACACTAGCTTTACATTTCTTGGTGAAGCTTTCATCTGTTTCCTGGGTTCCCTATATGTTGTGTCTGTGTGTGTGCGTGTGCATGTGTGTGTCCACGCTAAGTTGCTTCAGTTGTATCTGATTCTTTGCAAACCCATAGACTGTAGCCCACCAGGCTCCTCAGTCCACGGAATTCTTCAGGCAAGAGTACTGGAGTGGGTTGCCATTTCCTCTTCCAGGGGGTCTTCCCGAGCCAGGGACAGAACCTGCATCTCTTACTTCTGCTTTGGCAGGCAGGTTCCTTCCACTGGCACCACCTGGGAAGCCCCCTATATGTTACTTCTCTTTAACTTAAGTCTTCATCTAAACTGAGCAGTCATTTTCTTCCTATTACCTAGACTAGATTTTATCATGCATTGAGCAGTTGCTTTTTCTTCCCCAGACGGCCTATGATTTTCACCTTTCCAGTCAGATTTTTCCATCACCTCATATTTTTTAATTGCTTGCCCTTGTTTGTTTACTGAGTTGTTTGGGGAGGAGGAAGAAGGGAATTACTCAATAATTTCTATAATCAAAATCTTTTTTTTGTTTGTTTCCATGATGTTTGCCATTTGTATTATTGTCATCTGAGACATTTGAGTCTTTAAGTTTTCATCAGTGGTTTAAATAAACAGAACCATTCTCAGAGAAAAAGATTTCTTTAGCACTAAGCTGCATTAAATAGTACTGAAAAATGACCTGCCAGCTCTCTGAGTAGGGCAAATGCTTGAGAACTTTATCGTGAACATCAAGAAGAAGGAATAGAATTTAGGCCTGACACAAAATCAGTGTCAAGGTCAATTAAAGCAGTTGATTAAATGGAAGCACTTTATAGAACATGTGTCAATAAATAAAGTAGGTGTAGACTTAAGAGATTTGAAATAGAATTCTTGAGGATTTTAAAATACTTCTTGAGGCATTTCTTCCTCAACCCCCTGTTGAGCACCCAATTGAAATTTTGTGGCACATTTGCAAAGCAAAAATGGAATTGCATGAATTATGCACTGTGTTCTTAACTGCACGTAGGTAGTCTCTGTTACTGGAACCATTGTCACCTACCCCCACATCTTGTCTCTACATCCAAAAAAGAGATGATTTGTGCTATTAGACATGCCATATTGAATTTCAGGGAAGAAATATGCAGAATATCCAACTCCCTACATCCCAACCTGAAGCACTAAAGTTATACATTGAATGTGTTGTTCAGACAAAAACCAATAACTTCCCTTTGATTTTTTACAGTAGTTTATGCTGCCTGGAAATTATGGGCTGGCATTTCAAAGTTACATTTTAAAAGAGGAAAATGAGTATTTTAGAATAATATTTCTTTTGGTATACACTATGTCAGAATGCATTTTTTTTTTTCAATTGGTGAAGATCCCTGTTTGTTGGGTTTTATCTTTAAAGGCAGAAGAGATTGGAAAATGCCTTAATTACATCTTTTTGTGTCTTAACATCTAACCATTTCTTCATAGAATTACCTGTGAAAGATTAATTTTACTGCTACTGAAAACTGTCTGAAGATGAGAGTCAGTTTCAGTAAGAAAAGCAGGGCGTAAACAGAGCTAACATATCAAATGTGAATGCCATGAAGCCTGAAGAGAACACAACACAGATAAACTGATTTGTTCCACTCCATTAAGTTACATTGAAGTTGCAGAAGTTTGTAGGACTTTGATGTACATAGAGGTAAAAGTGGTATGCATTTTTGTCAAACTGCATACTGATTGTTCAAAGCTCTGAGGGTGAATAATGGTAGGGCAGCAGAGGAGTTAGAAGAGTGTGAGCTTCTCATCCCAGCTCTGTCATTCACTAGTTAAGTGTGGGCAAGTGACCTAATCTGAATCTTACTTCCTACTTGTGTCTGTCATAGGGTAATTGTTTATTATATGGATAATGAGAAGTCAATAAATCATTATCAAAATTGAGCAAAATGAAAACCCAATGCCTGGCATCCGTATATTGAGTCTTCAGTAAGTGCTACTTATTATTATTTTTATTTACTATAATTATCCAACAAAAGATTGTCATACAAGCAATGGCCAAATTGTTATTTTAAACTTTCCCGAAGTTTTATAATAAATTAATGCTAGTTGTAACCTTATAGATGAAGGTTCCCATAAACTTGAAGAAGCTGTGGAAAAATTATTTTATAACATTTTTCTATTTTCTCCACTCTGCTGTATCCACTTCCATGGTTATTCATAAGATTTGAGCACTTCTTCTGAAAGTAAGTACTTGTCAGTCCTCCTAACGGTCTCCAAGGAGAGAGATGTCAAAAAATTCATCTGAAGCCTATTTTGGTGTTTAAACATGCTGAGCCCATGTCTCTTCAATTTGACATTCAGTGGAAGCAGTAAATGATGATCATATCATTAGGAAATCAGATACATTCCTCAAGACATTTCAGTGACCCATTCCTTTCATATTCCTGTGAGGAGATTTATATACTTAGAATGGTTGTGTGTATATGTGTTTCCATGTGTGTGTATATATGCATGTATATTTAGGATGCCAAGACCCCAAGTTCGATCCCTGGGTTGGAAAAATCCCCTGGAGAAGGGAGTGGAAACCCATTCCAGCATTCTTGCCTGGTGAATTCCGTGGACAGAGGAGCCTGGTAGGCTACAGTCCATGGGATTGCAAAGAGTAGGACATGACTGAGCGACCACCACTTTCACTTTTTAGAATGCCAAGTTTGAATCTTTTAGTGGTCTGAAGTGTAATCCTCTCATGGACTAGCCATGTGTTTGTAGAATTGTACTAGCCTTACTATTTAGTCAAGTAACATAATGCATTTTATCTATGTCCTACCTCTCCCAACATGTGCAGTACTTTTCCTTATTTGGTTACGCATGAATATGGAGAGACTTACCTGAAAGGTATAGCTCTTTTTTTAGAAAGCTTTTTACTTGTTAGAATATATTATTTTTTTGAGAATATATTATTATACAACTTATTTGTTGAACATGCTACTTAGTCTTTTATTTATCTTCATCTGTATCCACTAAAGTATGTTTGTGTATTTACAAACTATGACGTAAAAGACACTTGCTAAATACTAGACAGTCTTCTAGGTGCTTTATGTATGCTAGCTCATTTAATTGATTCCTGTCACAGGCGTATGATTTAAGTACAAATTGCTGTCCTACAGAGGAGAAAATTTTGGCACAGAAAGGTAAAGCCATTTACCCAAAGACACATGCTGCTGCTGCTGCTAAGTCACTTCAGTCGTGTCCGACTCTGTGCGACCCCATAGACAGCAGCCCACCAGGCTCCGCCGTCCCTGGGATTCTCCAGGCAAGAACACTGGAGTGGGTTGCCATTTCCCTCTTGAATGCATGCATGCATACTAAGTTGCTTCAGTCATGTCTGATTCCGTGTGACCTTATGGACAGCAGACAACCAGGCTCCTCTTCATGNATGCTGCTGCTGCTGCTAAGTCACTTCAGTCGTGTCCGACTCTGTGCGACCCCATAGACAGCAGCCCACCAGGCTCCGCCGTCCCTGGGATTCTCCAGGCAAGAACACTGGAATGGGTTGCCATTTCCCTCTTGAATGCATGCATGCATACTAAGTTGCTTCAGTCATGTCTGACTCCGTGTGACCTTATGGACAGCAGACAACCAGGCTCCTCTTCATGGGATTCTCTAGGCAAGAAGACTGGAGTGGGTTGCCAGTTTCTTCTCCCCAACAATACATAGCTAGATGTGTAAAATAGATAGGCAGTGAGGATATAGTATATAGCACACGGAACCATAGATACCAACTTTTAACAACTCACAATGGAGTATAATCTGCAAACATGTTGTTCTCAGTCACTAAGTTGTGTCCGGCTCTTTGCGACCCCACGGACTGCAGCATGCCAGGCCTCCCTGTCCTTCACTGTCTCCTGGAGTTTGCTCAAACNATTGCTGAAGCCTGGCTTGGAGAATTTTGAGCATTACTTTACTAGTATGTGAGATGAGTGCAACTGTGAAAAGCAGGTCATAAAAATGCTTAAAATATCTTAAAGAAGAAACTCAGCAAACAGTACTATGAGCTTTCTATGACAACTTTAATATTTTAATACACAGAAAAATGGCTTAATTATATTAATAAAACATTTCTGGGGAAATGCTATTCATAAATCAATATTAGAAATTAATGAGGAAAAAAGCAAATAAATCTTATAAAACTTCACAGATTAATGCAAAAGAAGACAAATACATTGAGACATCCTATGACTTTGCATTGAAGATTCAGTAAAGAAAATAGCCTTTCTCCCCTAAATTAATTGATGCTATTTAAGAATAGCAATGTTAATTTTAATCTTGAAGAATGTAAAGTTCATGAGTAAAAATTAGGAAGAAAAATGGCTAAGAAATATATTTCAAAGGAAAATATGGCTATAGAGCTTATGTTGCCAGATATTAAGATATATAATAAATATATATAATGGAAATATGTGTACCACAAATGTAAAAGGGAGCATTGCATTGTCTGTAAAGGTCTGTGTTAGTTTTCTATTGCTGCTATAACAAATTACCACATAGTGGCTTAATAAAACACAGATTTATTACTTTACTAGTCTAGAAGTCTTAGTTTTGCCAGACTGAAATCAAGATATTGGACAGTTGGGTTCTTTCTGGAGATTCTAGGAGAGGGTTTATTTCCTTATCTTCTCCACTCCTTGAATTTTTCTGCATTCTTTGGCTTGTGGCCCCTTCATTTTTAGAGCCAATCATTTCAAAGCTAACATCTTCCAGTCTACATGGCATCACTCTGGTACTTGCTTTCATCATTATAGCTTCTCTGATTTTTAAGGACTCTGGTAATTACATTGGACCCATCTGGATTATCCAGGACAAAGGTCCATCTCAATGTTTTTGCTTTATGTAATCATGTATGCAAATTTTTAGTAAAAAAAACTGCCAACTGTTTTCAAAAGGGGTTGAACTGTTTTATATCTCCAGCCAGAATGTAGGAGAGTNACTTGCTTTCATCATTATAGCTTCTCTGATTTTTAAGGACTCTGGTAATTACATTGGACCCATCTGGATTATCCAGGACAAAGGTCCATCTCAATGTTTTTGCTTTATGTAATCATGTATGCAAATTTTTAGTAAAAAAAACTGCCAACTGTTTTCAAAAGGGGTTGAACTGTTTTATATCTCCAGCCAGAATGTAGGAGAGTTCCAATTGTCCCACATCTTTGACAATATGGTGTATTGTCCATGTGTTTTTTAATTTTAGACTTTTTTTTGGGTTGTGTGGTAGGATAATCATAAAACCATTACTATAAGCCATTATTCTGAGTATCTTTTTACATATCTATTAGACATTTATTGTTCTTTTATTATTAGCTCATGAGTTCTTTATATAGTCCAAATATAAGAACTTTGTCAACCATAATATTGAATATTATTTTCTAACCTGTAGCTTACCTTTTCAATTTTTTAAATGTCTCTTAAAAAGAAGAATTTTAATATGTTTTTGAAATTTAACTTTTTTATTTTTTTAATTTAAAATTGATTTAACTTTTTAATTGTTTTTAATTTAAAATTGATTAGTGTCCTGCCTGGAGAAGGCAATGGCATCCCACTCCAACACTCTTGCCTGGATCATCCCGTGGGTGGAGGAGCCTGGTGGGCTGCAGTCCATGGGGTCACGAGGAGTCGGACACGACTAGGCGACTTCACTTTCACTTTTCGCTTTCATGCATTGGAGAGGGAAATGGCAACCCACTCCAGGGTTCTTGCCTGGAGAATCCCAGGGATGGCAGAGCCTGGTGGGCTGCCGTCTCTGGGGCTGCACAGAGTCAGAGATGACTGAAGTGACTTAGCAGCAGCAGCAGTGTCCTGCCTTAGCAGTCTTTACTTACTCTGACATCAGGAGGGTTTTCCACTATGTTTTCTTCAGGAAGTTCATAGTTTTAGATTTTATATCTGAAATCTGATAATTTTGTGCAGAGTGTTATATATTCTCTCTGTTGTGATAAGATTCTAAGATGTCCCCCAAGCTTTTGCATCCCTTGAGTCTACACCCTGCAGAATCCTTGGATCTGTGAATTTGTTATGCTTTAGTCCTATTGTTATGTTACAGTTGACTTGAAAATGGAGAAATTATCCATTGGGACTAACCTGATCCCATGAGCTCCTTAAAAGCAGAGAGTTTTCTCTGGTGGAAAATGAGGAAGACAAGGATATTCATGGGTGTGTGACGGATATGATCTGAGGCAAGTTCTTCTTTGCTGAGTTGGAGAGGACTATAAGACAAGAACTGGAGATTGGTCTATAGGAGCAGAGACTATTAGCTTCTTTCTACCTTTCAAACAGAGAAACTGAAACTCCAAAAAATTTAGTTGGCATAGAACTATTACAAACACTGATTCAGAATTCAAAATCCTTTACTCTGACTCTAAATAGAATGCCTTTCCATTTTGCCACATTGACTTCCAAATGTTTAAATTTTCAACTCTGATGTATAAAATACAACAATCAAGGTGTAAGAATTCCTAAATTATTAGATCAGACTATCACACAGTGTAGCAGAACACTAAACTAGTATGGGTATAAAGAAAAAGGGAATACGAAGAGTCTAGGGACACTTTGTTTTCCAAATTTCAACTCCCCACATTACCACCACCACCTGATGCTACACATTTCTCCACTGGTTCAGTTTCCTGTCAGAAAGGAAAAACAAAAATATTTATTTGAGGCTAGTTCCCTTGTGGCTCAGCTGGTAAAGAATCCACCTGCAATGCAGGAGACCTGGGTTCAATCCCTGGGTTGGGAAGATCCCCTGAAGAAGGGAAAGGCTACCTACTCCAGTTTCCTGGCCTGGAGAATTCCATGGACCATATAGTTCATCAGTTCAGTCACTCACCTGTGTCCGACTCTTTGCAACCCCCTGGGCTGCAGCATGCCAGGGTTCCCTGTCCATCTCCAACTTCTGGAGCTTGCTCAAACTCATGTCCATCAAGTCAGTGATGCCATTCAACTATCTCATCCTGTGTCATCCCCTTCTCCTCTTACCTTCAATCTTTCCCAGCATCAGGGTCTTTTCAAATGTGTCAGTTCTTCACATCAGATGGCCAAAGTATTGGAGTTTCAGTTTCAGCATCAGTCTTTCCAATGAATATTCAGGACAGATCTCCTTTAGGATGGACTGATTGGATCTCCATGCAATCCAAGGGACTCTCAAGAGTCTTCTCCAACACCACAGTTCAAAAGCATCAAGTCTTTGGTGCTCAGCTTTCTTTATAGTCCAACTCTCACATCCATACATGACTACTNACTGATTTCCTTTAGGATGGACTGGTTGGATCTCCATGCAATCCAAGGGACTCTCAAGAGTCTTCTCCAACACCACAGTTCAAAAGCATCAAGTCTTTGGTGCTCAGCTTTCTTTATAGTCCAACTCTCACATCCATACATGACTACTGGAAAAACCAAGGCTTTGACTAGATGGACCTTTGTTGGCAAAGTAATGTCTCTACTTTTTAATATGATATTAGGTTTGTCATAGCTTTGCTTCCAATGAGCAAGCTTCTTTTAATTTCATAGCTGCAGTCACCATCTGCAGTGATTTTGGAGCCTCCAAAAATAAAGCCTCAAACTATTTCATTGTTTCCCCATCTATTTGCCATAAAGTGATGGGACCAGATGCCATGGTCTTAGTTTCATCAAAAGGCTGTTTAGTTCCTCTTCACTTTCTGCCATAAGGGTGGTGTCATCTGCGTATCTGAGGTTATTGATATTTCTCCCAGCAATCTTGATTCCAGCTTGTGTTTCATCCAGCCTGGAATTTTGCATGATATACTCTGCATATAAGTTAAATAAGCAGGGTGACAATATATAGCCTTGACATACTCCACTCTCGATTTGGAACCAATCTGTTGTCCCATATCCAGTTCTAACTGTTGCTTCTTGACCTGCCTACAGATTTCTCAGGGGACAGGTCAGGTGGTCTGATATTCCCCTCTCTTGAAGAATTTTCCACAGTTGTATACCACACAATCAAAGGCTTTGGCATTGTCAATAAAGCAGAAATAGGTATTTTTCTGGAACTCTCTTGCTTTTTTGATGATCCAGTGGATGTTGGCAATTTGATCTCTGGTTCATATACTGTTGAAGCCTGGCTTGGAGAATTTTGAGCATTACTTTGCTAGCTTGTGAGATGAGTGGAATTGTGCAGTAGTGAACATTCTTTAGCATTTTCTTTCTTTGAAACTGGAATGGAAACTGACTTTTTCCAGTCCTGTGGTCACTGGTGAGTTTTCCAAATATGCTGGCGTATTGAGCACAACACTTTCACAGCATCACCTTTTAGGATTTGAAACAGCTCAAGTGGAATTTCATCACCTCCACTAGCTTTGTTCATAGTGATGCTTCCTAAGGCCCACTTGACTTTGTACTCCAGGAAGTCTGGCTCTAAGTGAGTGATCACACCATCATGGTTATCTGGGTCATGAAGATAATTTTGTATAGTTCTTCTGTGTATTCTTGCCACCTCTTTTTAATATATCTGCTTCTGTTCAGTTCAATGCAGTTCAGTCACTTAGTCATGTCTGAATCTTTGCAGCCTCATGGACTACAGCATGCTAGGCTTTCCTGTCCATCACCAACTCCCAGAGCTTATGCAAACGCATGTCCATTGAGTCAGTGATGCCATCCAACCATCTCATCCTCTGCCATCCTCTTCTCCTCCCACCTTCAATCATTTCTAGCATCAGGGTTTTTTTCCAATGAGTCCATAAAATTTCTGTCCTTTATTGTGCCCACATTTCCATGAAGTGTTCCCTTAGTATGTCTAATTTTCTTGAAGAGCTCTCTAGTCTTTTTCATTCTATTGTTTTCCTTTATTTTTTGCATTGATCAGTGAGGAAAGCTTTCCTATCTCTCCTTGGTATTCTTTGGAACTGTGCATTCAAATGGGTATATCTTTCCTTTTCTCCTTTGCCTTTAGCTTCTCTTCTTTTCACAGCTTTTTGTAAGTCCTCCTCAGACAACTATTTTGCCTTTTTGCATTTCTTTTTCTTGCAGATGGTCTTGATCACTGCCTCATGTACAATGTCATGAACCTCTGTCCATAGTTCTTCTGGCACTCTGTCTATCAGATCTAATCCCTAGTCTATTTGTCACTTTCACTGTATAGTTGTAAGGGATTTGGTTTAGGTCATACCTAAATTGTCTAGTGGTTTTCACTACTTTCTTCAGTTTAAGTCTGATTTGGCATTAAAGAGTTCATGATCTGTGCGACAGTTAGTTTCCAGTCATTTTTGCTGAATGTATAGAGCTTCTCCACCCTTGGCTGTAAAGAATATAATCTATCTGATTTTGATATTGACCATCTGGTGATGTCCATGTGTTGTTGGAAGAGGGTGTATGCTATGACCAGTGCATTCTCTTGGAAAAACTGTATTAGCCTTTGCCCTGCTTCATTCTGTACTCCAAGGCCAAATTTTCCTGTTATTCTAGGCATCTCTTAACTTCCTAATTTTGCATTCCAGTCCTCTATAATGAAAAGGACATCTTAGGGGTGTTAGTTCTAGAAGGTCTTGTAGGTCTTCAGAGAACTGTTCAACTTCAGCTTCTTCAGCATTACTCATCTGGATGTAGACTTGGATTACTGTGATATTTAATGATTTACCTTGGAACAAACAGAGATCATTCTGTCATTTTTGAGATTACATCCAAGTACTGCATTTCAGACTCTTTTGTTAATTATGAGGGCTACTCCATTTCTTCTAAGAGATTCTTGCCCACAGTAGTAGATATAATGGTCATCTGAATTAAATTAGCCCATTCCAGTCCATTTTAGTTCACTGAGTCCTAAAATGTCGATGCTCACGTTTGCCATATCCTTGTTTGACCACTTCCAATTTACCTTGATTCCAGGTTCCTATGCAATATTGTTCTTTACAGCATTGGATTTTATGTCCATCACTAGTCACTTCCACAATGGGGTGTTGTTTTCACTTTGGCTCTGTCTCTTCATTCTTTCTGGAGTTTTTTCTCCTCTAGCATATCGGGCACCTACAACCTTGAGAGTTCGTCTTTCAGTGTCTTATCTTTTTGCCTTCTCATACTGTTCATGAACTTATGTACAGTTGGATTATAAAGAAAGCTGATATAAAGAAAGATTATATAGTTGGACTATAAAGAAAGCTGAGCACTGAAGAATTGATGCTTTTGTACTGTGATGTTGGAGAAGACTCTTGAGAATCCCTTGGACTGCAAGGAGGTCAAACCAGTCAATTCTAAAGGCAATCAGTCCTGAATATTCATTGGATGGACTGATGCTGAAGCTGAACCTCCAATACTTTGGCCACCTGATGCAAAGAACTGACTCATTGGGAAAAGACCCTGATGCTGGGAAAGATTGAAGGGAGGAGGATAAGGGGATGACAAAGGATGAGATGGTTGGATGGCATTACTGACTCAATGGACATGTTTGAGCAAGCTTCGGGAGTTTGTGATGGCTGGGAAGCCTGGCATGCTGCAGTCATAGGGTCGTAAAGAGTCAGACATGGTTGTGCAACTGAACTGAACTCAGCTCTTCATGGGATTCTCATGGACTATGTTGTCCACGTGGTCACAAAGAGTCAGTGATGACTGAGCCATTTTGACTTTACACAGTAGTCTACACCCTTTGTTCTTTCATGTGTAAATAGGTAACCTGGAGCTTTTGTTAAACTATAGATTTGGGTTTAATAGTTTGGGGATGGGCCAAAGAGCTTGCATTTGTAACAGGCTCTTTGATAATGAAGATACTACTATTCCAGAAAATGTACTGAATGTTGAGGAATTGAGAATTTTTTTAAAAAATCACTTTAAAGAACTTGATTTTGACCGAGTATAGGAGTATCCGAGCAGATGCAGAGCCATTCTGTGTTCCCAGTGATGCTAACATATTTATATATGAATAGCTCCCAAATGTTCAAACCATTTATTCAAGTAGATTTTTGAAACTCATTTATTTATTATGTGTTGAAACCAGTTTCACTAGAATGAACTGGGTGGTGGCAAAAGATATTTATAGTTCACGGAGATGGTTGGGACTGAGGATCGTATGAAGCATTATAAAATTGTTGTTTAGTGGCTCAGTTGTGTCCTACTCTTTGCAACCCTATGGACTGCAGCATGCTGAGCTTTCCTGTCCCTCACTATCTCCCAGAGCTTGCTTAAACTCATGTCCACTGAGTCCATGATGCTGTCCAACCATCTTCTGTCACCCCCTTTTCCTCCTGCCCTCATCTTTCCCTGCTTCAGAGTCTTTTCTAGAGTGTTTTCTTCACATCAGGTGGCCAAAGTATTGGACCTTCACCTTCACCATCAGTCCTTCCAATGAACATTCAGGGTTGATTTCCTTTAGGAATGACTGGTTTGATCTCCTTGCTGTTCAAGGGACTCTCATGAGTCTTCTCCAGCTTCAGGAAAACTGATATCTTGTTTCTTATGAGTNGTGGCCAAAGTATTGGACCTTCACCTTCACCATCAGTCCTTCCAATGAACATTCAGGGTTGATTTCCTTTAGGAATGACTGGTTTGATCTCCTTGCTGTTCAAGGGACTCTCATGAGTCTTCTCCAGCTTCAGGAAAACTGATATCTTGTTTCTTATGAGTTTAATTCTATTTCTTTCAAGTTAAAGAAGACTCAAATAGTTGTTCATCTGTTTTATGACTGATTTTTAATGACAGAGAAAATATATTGCTAATTTGTGATATAATTAATATTTTTATTTTTTGTGCATGATTTTGTTACCAAGTCCAAGCTGTTAAGTCAATGAATCTGAGTGTTTGGATCAGGAAGGGATTTTATTTGGGAGCTGGCTGATGGAGAAGATGGCAGGCTAGTGCCTCATAATAACCATCTTGTTGGGGCCTTGATGTCAGATTCTTTTATGGATCAGATATGGGGGGAGATTACAAGAGACCATTTAATTCCTACAAATATCTCCTAGAATGGCTAGCCTCAGGTAGTGGTGGGATGTGTTATTTTTCACTTCCTTACAGTCATTTCTTGGGTGGTTTAAAATGTAACATTTCCTGTCATATCAACAAACAAAGATGTCACATCTGTCTGTGATCCCGGCCTCCCCGAACGTGAATTCTGAGAGCTGAGCACTGAGCAACAAAGAAAGTGCACCTGGCTCTGGACCGTTTGCACACAAAGAGTTCAAGAATGTCACAGTCCTTGGCTGCTGGGCAGGGTCAGGCTACCTCGCTGAGGCAGGCCATTATGCATGCCTAACAAAAGTGACAAGATGAGTCACAGAAGTAGAACCAGTGTAAATCCAAAATTAACTCCTCCCAGTTACAATTAGTCAAAAATTAGCTTAGACTGAGTTCATTAGGCTTTGGTAATAAGCTCCATATCTAGGTCATGCTTTGGTCTTGAAATATAGGTGACACATTTTGATCTCATTCAGTTAGTTGGAAGAAAAATCAGCGACACTTGAATATTTTTGCGTATCTTTTTGTTTGCTTTTTTTTTTTTAGACAAAAAGGTATTGAACTGATACACAAATATGCTTTAAAATCATAGATTTGTATAGTAGAGTATATTTCTCCTCTTGATTTATTTTTTGGAATATATAGATAAGGAAAATGTCTTATGATGTAAGAATATTTTTAAATAACATCTTCAATAACAACTTTCTTAATGAGTAGAAATGAACCATAATGTAAATTGCATGTGCAAATATAAATTTATAAATTTTTTTTATGAAAGTCAAATTTTGAGTGTCACAAACTGATGGAGTTTGATTAGTCTCTTTGGGACCACACGAATATGTGTTTTGGGCTTAGGTTGTGCTGGGACAGGAAGTCTCTCTGGGGAGAAAATTAGTTTGACTTACATGTGAAATTTCATAAAGATGAACTTATTATTCAAGTGAAGACTTTGTCTATAAATGGTGCTTCATAAAACCAAAAGGTGTTGTTTACCAAGAAATGAAATTTTAGGAGCTACTTTATGTTTATGAAATAAAAAATGTTGTGTGTTTTCTCTCATTCTTTCATTTTTCTTCTTTGTTGTGTCATCTAAATTTCCTATTTATATTATTAAAAAGATCAATCCAACAATAAATTNTTAGTAAAAAGTGGGAAAATTTTCCTTAAAGATTACAAGCCAGTTTAAATATAAAGCTCTAGATTTTGATACACTATAGGAAGTAAGTACTTTAATTTAGCATTGTCTTTTACTATATTTATTCTTTCCTAGAAACATCAAAAAATATATTCCCCCTCTCCTTCACACCAGGTAAGATTAGAGAATGATAGAGTGAAATACTATCTTTAAAGTATATACAACTATTGTGGAAAATCACAGTGGTAGTATTATGTACTATGAACATCAATGTAGGCACTTTATTTAAGATTTATGAACTATGTATTTTCATTTATGGGTGATAATATTTTTCTTCTTAGCTATTTTCCCTCCTTTCATTAACTTTAATCTTAATAGCTCTCCTCTATAAAGTATTTACCAAGAGTTCTTAAATACATACATTATTCATTTAAATACTTTACATATATTTATAAAGAAGTCAAGTGCACATAAATAATGGGTTGTTTCATATTTATTTTTTAGCCTCATTTAAGTAAAATGGAACTAAACTAAAAANCCTCCTTTCATTAACTTTAATCTTAATAGCTCTCCTCTATAAAGTATTTACCAAGAGTTCTTAAATACATACATTATTCATTTAAATACTTTACATATATTTATAAAGAAGTCAAGTGCACATAAATAATGGGTTGTTTCATATTTATTTTTTAGCCTCATTTAAGTAAAATGGAACTAAACTAAAAACTGTCATGAAATATCTTTCCTGAAGAAAGATATTCAGAAGACAGTTTTCATTATTTAGGTCATCATCAATGAAAGGCAGACAGTGAGGCCAAAATCATGAGTTAGAATTAGAAGGGTGCTTTGTGTGAATGTGTTGAAGAACTATAGGTAAATTGTAATGGAGGGAGGAAGATCAGTAAAGAAAAATGAATTGGTATAAAGCAAATACATTGGAGGATTTAGTGTGTATGTATTGGAGATGAATTCTTCCTTTGAATCATTTCCAGACCCAAGCCATTTAGATGCTGCTAATATTCCCTGCAGAGTTGCCCATTTACTCTTGGGATGATTCAGTCTACTCATCTGACTCTGATGGGAGAGAGACTGGTAATCGTGAGATTGTGAAGCAAAGGGTGCTTACTTCCATGGGCTTGTTACTCGGTGTTTCTGTGTAACACATGTGTGTAACACATGGGCTGGCAGAAAATTGGGCCACGCATGAGTTCCTCTTGAATTAGTCAACCAGACTACAACTTAGCCACAATTGAGAAGACTTTGTAACAGTTGCTGAGGATGTTTGAACAAGCAAGATTTCCACAGCTTTCCACAGAGGAATCCTGGTACATTTGTCACTTACCAAATCAATCAGTGGTCTTGCTATTTTGCTGTTTCCCAGTAGCTGGTCTACTACCCCTAGAAATTCTGAGAGCCTGGCCAAGGAGGCTGGGCCATCAACAGAAATATGCCCAACAACCAGAATTGTCAAGCTGCATGAGTTCTCCCTTCAGCTAAAAAACCTCAGACACTATCATGTTGCAATGCCCTGGAATATAAGCAAAGAAATTGTCAGCATAAAATATCTTTGTATGCTTGGCAGTATAACAGATGCATCATGAGAGCAATTAATCTGATCGCTATTCAGAGAAGAGACGAGAAGGGAAAGCCTGGTCTGGCGCACCTTTAACTATGTCAAACACAACAACAAAGTAAAACGACCACAGTCTCTTCGGAACATACTTTATCCTATTCAGTAGCTTTCTCATTTGACTGTAACGACCTCACATGACTTGACTTGAAACAATGTGGCTGAGCCCAGGATTGGGAATCACAAAATGTGAAGTCATGCTGGAGAAGGAAATGGCTACCCACTCCAGTATTCTTGGCCTGGAGAATCCCAGGGACAGGGAGCCTGATGGGCTGCCGTCTATGGGGTCGCACAGAGTCGGACACGACTGAAGCGACTTAGCAGCAGCAGCAGCAGCTACCATTAAACCTGTGTGTCAGCTTCTGAGTGGCATTGTGTCCAAGGAAATATGAGGATAAATGAGATGATGAATGAGCCAGTGCTTTGTAAATGGTCTGTAGATACAAGGAAATGATATTATTGTTGAAGTTAAGCACAGCTTTTAAGCAAGCTGCAAACCATTTATCTGACTTGCATCCATGAAGATTCTCAGATATATATGAAGAAAGAAACCCAGTCAAAAGCCAGACCTCTCCAGTTAAACAGGGTGGATTTGGACTATTCTTGTTTGGGCTATAAAGGAAAAGATGACCCTTGAAATCTGGAGAAATCTAGGACATGCAGGTTATGTAAGCAACTCCTTGAAATGCAGCAATTATTTTTGGTCAGATAACAATGGAGAAAAGTTTTTGTAATTCTGTTATTTCTGAAATAAACACTACCTGTTCAGGGACTGGAAATTGAATGATGCTGCTTATTTGTAGAAGCAGCAGCTATGAGGTAGCAGTTCTGACATGACTGTGAAGCTATGGACATAAGGAGAGAGAGATTATTATCCAACAGACAATAATTTTATTTTCAGACTCTGGAGCAGTTTAGTCTCAGTTTCCCATGATTATTACATATGTGCCCATACATATGGACACACATCACAAATGGAAAACAAAATGCTTACAGTAGGGCAAGGCTCGGGAATTTGGATGCAATTGTGAACACCATTGAAGCAGCTCTAATTTTAAATTCCCTCTTGCAGCTGTAGCATCCTGCCCTATTCTCTATGAATACAACACATTGATTTAAATAAAAATAGTTATCTGCATCACGCTTCCCTGTACCAGCTGCAGAATTCTCATAAGCCTTTGATTTACTCTCTATTAGTGGTATAGAAATAGAGCCATTTAAGATGAAAATAGTAATGCCTCTTATTCCAGTCCCTCGATCCTGTCAAGTTAAACCTAATGTCAATTAATGTGGATGGTTTTATATACTCTATATCTTGTAATAATTTAGAATGAAAAATAATCTGAAAAATTATATGGATGTATATATATGAATCACTTTGCTATGCACAAGAAACAAACACTAAAACATTGCATACCAACTGCAATTCAGTAATTTTTTAAATTAAAAATTGTAACTTGCATATTAACAAAGGAATAAATCTGATTCTTTCTGTGAAGCAAGGGGGGAAACTTTTGAACAAGAGGCTTCTCCCTTGTTCACAGGTTTGTCTTAGAGTTGATTGTAGAGTTGATGTCTTTTATGGCAGTTCCTGAACACTCCCAAATGTTTGTTCTTTCTTTTCGTCCTTATAAAGCTTCTCTCGTTCTCCTGTCCATCACTGGAAAAATCCCTTGACAATACTTTCTCTCCACTGCCCCCTGCCATAGATAGCACATGTGTTGGTGCTCAGTCACTTCCATTGTGTCTGACTCTTTGTGACCCCACGGACAGCAGCCCACCAGGCNACACTCCCAAATGTTTGTTCTTTCTTTTCGTCCTTATAAAGCTTCTCTCGTTCTCCTGTCCATCACTGGAAAAATCCCTTGACAATACTTTCTCTCCACTGCCCCCTGCCATAGATAGCACATGTGTTGGTGCTCAGTCACTTCCATTGTGTCTGACTCTTTGTGACCCCACGGACAGCAGCCCACCAGGCTCCTCTGTCTACTAGATTCTCCTGGCAAGAATACTGGAGTTGGTTGCCATGCCCTCCTCCAGGGGATCTTCCTGACCCAGGGATTGAACCTTCATCTCCTGCACTGTGGGTGGGTTCTTTACCGCTGAGTACCAGGGAAGCCCTCATAGACAGTGCAGAGAGACAGAAGTCCCCTCAGGCGCCCCTGCTCTCTGTTTCTGCACTGGAAACCTCTCTCTAGAGAGACCCACNCCATGCCCTCCTCCAGGGGATCTTCCTGACCCAGGGATTGAACCTTCATCTCCTGCACTGTGGGTGGGTTCTTTACCGCTGAGTACCAGGGAAGCCCTCATAGACAGTGCAGAGAGACAGAAGTCCCCTCAGGTGCCCCTGCTCTCTGTTTCTGCACTGGAAGCCTCTCTCTAGAGAGACCCACAGCTTCATCAAAGCTCCTTATAAGCAGAGGCTGTGTCTTCATTTTCTGCATTGTGTATCCCTGGCCCATATCACTTGATAGACCTTTAATAAAAAGTAATTGAACAGACAGAATGCATGGATGAGAGTATTGCTTGTTTTCTCATGTGATATGCTGCCTGGTATGAAGCAGGTGCTTAATAAGAAATCTATGTTGAAGCGAAACCAGTGTGCATTTAGTGGTCTTTCTTACCTGCGTTGGCCATGAAAGGAAGAAAACTGTGAGGACAAGAGAGAAGATGTTCTCTTTATTGCTCTCATCAATGTTGTAATAAACTTAGCAGTACGTCTGGCAATGAATGGCCATCTTGGTTCACACCTTGCTCACCTAACCCACTTCATCTCTTGCCTCTCACCAAGCTTTCACTCTTTACCCCACATACTGCCCACCTTATAACTGCAGACATAGCATACCCCACTCTCTCTTCACCAGTCCATGATTTATTTCCCTTCTATGAGAAATGTCTCTTAAACCTCTTCTCCTAGTTTCTTCAGCCTTTTGGTCTTGGGATTGACATCACAGTCTCAGATGATCCTTTCCTGATGCACCAGGTTGAGATTAGGTGAATTTTTGTGATCTTTTTACATACCGAGCTCACTTTGCTTTCATAACCATGTTGTTTAGTTGCAAAGTCTTATCCGATTCTTCCAACCNTCTTCAGCCTTTTGGTCTTGGGATTGACATCACAGTCTCAGATGATCCTTTCCTGATGCACCAGGTTGAGATTAGGTGAATTTTTGTGATCTTTTTACATACCGAGCTCACTTTGCTTTCATAACCATGTTGTTTAGTTGTAAAGTCTTATCCGATTCTTCCAACCCCATGGACTGTAGCCTGCCAGGCTCCTCTGTCCATAGGACTTCCCAAGCAAGCATACTGGAAGGCATTACCATTCCCTTCTTCGTGGGATCTTCTTGATCTTGAGACTGAACCTGCATCTCCTGCATTATAAGCAAATTCTTTACCATTAAGCCACCAGGGAATCCCATGCTGCTGCTGCTTAGCCATAGTTTATTGTAAACTATGAGATTTCCAGTCCTTTAAATCCCATTCTGCTGACTTTGAGTGTCATTTCATTTAAGATAAAACCTAAGATTCTTAAATGTGGAACAAGAGGTTTCAGGGGATCAACTGACTCTTTGCCGTTACAGTCTCATTTCAGCCTTAGGGTCTTTGGTCCTAATATTCCTTCAGGTTGAAAAATTCTTCTACCTTCCCTGAAAATTCCTTCTCATCTTTCAGTCCTCTCTCAGAGCTTCTTCTGTTAACCCTGTAACTAGTTAATTCCTAGTTCAAAGTATTCATTGCAAAAATGATCTGTCATTGATCATGCAGCTAACCATAATGGCCACACAAATAAGATGTAAGTATATCATGTTTTTGTTAAATCAGTTTTTTCCTCAATATTCAGTATAGGTCTATGCTTTAATAAAAGGTCTAATATTCTGAAGATTCCTTATAGATTTATGTAGACAGTATTTTGCTTCTCTCTTCCTTCTCATTAGGTTGTAACAGTTAAGACCCTGAGGTTTGTTGCTTTGTTCTTGTCTCCTTCTATCAATTAAATCCTTCAAGAAGGTTATCAAGGTATTCAAAAGGGAAAATGTTGTTTAGCTCTCTGCAGTTGAGAGTGCCTGAGTTTAATGCTTGCATCAATAAATAATCACTGCAAGGTTATATTATTCACCTGGACAAATTGTATAAACTGGATACTCGTTTTAATTAAGCTCCAGAGCTCTTCCAGTTAAGACAGCTGTAGAAAGATGTGAAAGGAGAGAAAAATGGAAGTAGGGCATTTGAGTGTCTGAGCAAGAAAAAAAAAAAAAATGAATGGGGGAACTGAACAATCAATTCTATATTATATAACAAAGTCATTTTGAGATGTCGGATTGCAGGAACTGGTTTTCTCGATTTTCTATATGGCATCTAGCACAGTCTATGCTTTAATGATCTGAGCCTTCTTGTGCCTAGAAACCTGGATAGGAAGGAATAAGAGCTGCTTGGTAAGCTTGCTGTGCAGATACATGAAAATGGTAGGGATAGAAATTAAAATGAGGTGCAGAATGCAGTGGTGAGTCAGTGAAGGGATTTAAAAGTGATGAATAATGTGTGATCGTTTCATTTGTGGTTTAAGCGGATTGAAGTCGGGGTAAATAATAATACCTCAAGAAAAGATTTAGAAATATCATGATTTTGTTTCCTACAGATACAAGAAATGATAATATTAAACATTCAGATCAACCACATATTAAGTTTCTGCTATAGTCTGCTGTTCAACAATAACCTTTTTATATTTTGTCTCTAAGCTTCCTATAACTTATTATTACCATTTCAAATATTAGGAAATTAGTAACTGCCCTCATGCCATATACACATTAGATGTCCGAGCTAGAATTTGAACCTAGGACAACTGTATACCCCCAGGCAATTTCCTACCCACTTAGACATATTATTTGTTTATTCTTGGCAAAAATCTTGTTGAGGCAGTGTCATTATCCTCATTTTGTAGATACATTTGGAACCTGTGTGTAGGGGTGTGTGTGTGTGTGTGTGAGTGAGTCACTCAGTTGTGTCCAACTTTTTGCGACCCCAAGAACTGTAGCCTGCCAGGCTCTTCTGTCCATGGGATTCTGGAGGCCAGAATACTGGAATGGGTTGCCATGCCCTTCTCCAGGGGATCTTCCTGACCCAGGATTGAACCCGGGTCTCCTGCATTACAGGCAGATTCTTTGCTGTCTGAGCCATGAGGGAAGCCTTAGAATTGAAACAAAGAAAAGTTCAATAACTAAGGAAGCTGTATCCCCAGTCAAGGGTGGAGCTCAGATTTGAACCCAGCAGGTTTTTTGTTTGTTTTTTAATCCTGTGTATAATCTTTTTTTTCTACTAGATTAGCTTTGGTATGGTAATCCTGTGCCATACTCTAGTGACTCTGTGGATGAGAAAGCAAAGGATCATTCTATTTTTACATAGGAGGGTTAATTTCAAGAGTAATTTCAAAGGGTAGGTAAACAGATCCTTGGGAATTGTGGCTCCATATAATAAGGGTTTCTTAAAATCAAGGTCACTTACCCAGACTTACATTTCAATATGATTTGCTCTTTCCAAATTATTTCAATTTAATATCTATGCATAGGGGACAAGTTGGTGCCAAGAACTATTGAATTGAGTTGCTGAAATTCAGAATTGATTTATTGATTGATTAACTTACTGTAACAAAATCTAGCCTGTTGCTGCTGCTAAGTCACTTCAGTCGTGTCCGACTCTGTGTGACCCCATAGATGGCAGCCCACCAGGCTCCCCCGTCCCTGGGATTCTCCAGGCAAGAACACTGGAGTGGGTTGCCATTTCCTTCTCCAATGCATGAAAGTGAAAAGTGAAAGGGAAGTCGCTTAGTTGTGTCTGACTCTTCGCGACCCCATGGACCGAAGCCTACCAGGCTCTTCTGTCCATGGGATTTTCCAGGCAAGAGTACTGGAATGGGGTGCCATCGCCTTCTCCGAAAGTCTAGCCTATCCATACTTAAAAAAAAAAAAAAAGCCTTCTTCACAATTCTGCCTCTCTCTTGCCAGGTAACAATGGGAAAAGTCTTTTTTATTTTTCTATATTTCAGTATCCTTGTCTGCAGAAAGGAGATAATGCTAATGGTAATCTTACAGAATTGTGGGATTAAACTAGTTAATATATTTACAGTGTCAGTACAAAGTACAAAGTAAAATCTCTTCTTTGGCTTCAATCACCCATTATTTCAGATGCTTAGAGATAGAAAAAAGATGAACCGTTTTGTAAGGCTTAAGAAGTTAACCAGGCTCTTGAGAGCAGTCATTTCAAAGCCTCTGCTGAATTTTTGGACATGTAAAGGGAAGCCCTGACCTGCATTGACAGCATGGGCAATGGAGAGCTCAATTGCTCTGTGTTAGGAAATATAACTTAGTGTCATTATTTATGGGTTTATGACTGTATGTTTTTGCTCTTGTCCTGAAAGAGATAAAAGGAATGGGTTACACGGAATCACTAAATCTCATCGTGACCCAAGGACAAGCAGTAATAATAAATTTAAAGATGTTTTTGTCCTTCGGATGTAAAAACCTTAGTCATCTCCTCCAGACTTACAGTTCTATAGACACCTTAGTAAATATCCTTTCATTGTTTTAGTGTTTGCCTTTGATTTTTATTTTATGGTTGCAGTCATTTTTTAAAGTCAAAGAATGGAGTAGAGAACAGAGGTAAAGGAACATAAATGGTAGTCAGAAATAGGGGCCAGAGAAAAATGCCGTAGAATATCATCTGTAGCCTAACGCTGATATAGTCAAAGTTGATTTTAATGTTAGCCACTAACATCCTGTGGTATCATTATCGGAAACTGTTAAAAAGTTTTTTTATTGGATGAGAGATGAGTGGCATTATATACCCAGACTCTCTATTCCTCCATCTTTCATCTAAGGGTAGAAGACTCTCATGAATCTGGTATGCTTCTCCCAGCAATGGATGAAGCTTCTAGACCATGGCTCAGCCTTGGATGTTTCTCTTCTTTCTCTTCAAGAGGCAGTAGACCCTCCGTGGATCGTAAGAGTGGAATGAATATGTGGTCAACCCAAGTAACTCCTGTCTGATTGTTCACAGAATTTTCACTGATTCCCCTTCCCATCTTCAACCCAAAGCCTCCTCTCCCTCCTTCCATCAGAAGATAATGAGTTTCTCTTAGGCTGTTTCTGTGAAAACAAAAGATGAATGTCTCCCATTGGTTTATGTTCTTCTGGGTTCACACAGAGGAGAGGGGGCCTGACATCTATTAATTCAACATTTTTTTTTTTACTTTTTACATAAGGGAGTAAATTTATTGAAGTAAAATATGTCCAGTTTAAATATATGGTACACAGCAAAATATGTATCTGATCATAAGTATAATTTTATTAATTTATAAAATATTTGCTACAAATAGTAAAGCATATTAATGTGCCATTTACTTAATCTAAAGGAGGAAAAGTCACCTACAAAAGAAATTTTGCATGCTTTGGGTTAAACTTGCTTCACCCTTTTTAGGGGAATATTAGATGATAAAAAACATGACTTCAATAACTGTCCTCTCTAGTGACATTAACTATTACTCTCACATCCCTTTTCCTTCTTCCTTTCCCCCAAATTTGCTACATGTAGTGATGAAGGTCTTGTATTGTTCACAAGTACATAGCTTGGGGACTTTAGAAAATTTTATCGAACTTTCAATGGGCAATTGATAAGTTTATGAATTGTTTTCGTTTAATCTTTTTAAGGCCTTGTATAGGTAATGAAAGTGAGGTTTGGATATTTCTCTAAAATCACAAGTCAGTGAGTGCAGAACTAGGATCTCAATCCAGGTCTACATCTATATTAATGTTATAATGATGCCTACAATAATAGCTTCTCATGAATTAAGCACTGATTATATAATTGTTAGGGACTTCCCTAGTGACTCACCAGTAAAGAATCTGCCTGGGTCAACCGACTCCAGTATCCTTGCCTGGGAGAAATCCCATGGGCAGAAGAGCCTGGCAAGCCACAGTCCATGGGGTCGCAAAAGAGTTGAACATGACTGAGGGAGTAAACAATACAGTGAAATTACTATAATTATCTAATCTGATCTTCAGAATGACCTTTGGAATGGGAATCATTCCTCCCATTTTAGTAAAGTAGGTACTTACCTTATTTGGTTTCAGCCAAAGCCAGTAAGTGGTAAAGCTATGAATTTAATCTGTATTCTTTAGTTTTCAAAGTTTTTCTTCAACTGCAATTTGCATCTTTGTGCCTACCTACAATTCTTATCCTTTAACTCCTAAAATCCCCCTTGGAAGCTGTTGGTACCCTCTTCTGTTTCTGCTTCTTCCCTCTTCTCTGTTCTTGACATCATCTTCAAGGTTCTTGTTTCATTCATGCTGCTCAAGTATTGAAAAATGATTCCATTCATTAATTTCAGTTTATCAAACTATTATAAAGCTTCTGGCCTTTATTTGTTTACCTCTGTTTTGAACCTCTGCAAATCAGTATTTATTGTCTCTTGTAGAAGAAAATAGATCATTTCATTGCAGGTAAACTGGAAAGAATTTAAAATCAAACAACTCACAGGTGAACATAGATTATTCTTGACCTACCAGTGTTTTCCAAGACTCATTCTCTGACAGTATGAGGTATTATTTCATTTCTCAAGAATCCCTCCCCTCAAAAGTGGGATGTCAATTATACTTCTTTTTTTCATAAGATCCTAAAAGAGCTAATATGGACATCTTCTTGCTTCATGACTATACTTTTGCTGCTTGAGGTGATATAAAGTCCCAATTTAAATAGGAAGGAGGGGAATAAAATTAATTTTACCCACATGTAAAATTTATATTTAATAAGGAAATGTTAAGAGTCCACTGTGTAAGGATGAAATGATTCCCCTCTCATAAAAGAGTTTTCATTACTGTAGGTGAGGTAGGTGCACAAAATAATGATAAAATTTATTTTTGTATATTGATAAAATAATGCTAATGAGTATAATTTAGAAATTTTAAAAAGTGTTATTGGAATACAGAGAAGAGGTTGCTGACTTCTAAAAGGGAGCAATGAGATGGAGAGTAGGAAAACCTTCTCAGAAGGAGATAGTGTTTCAGCTAGTTCCATGGGTTTTGAATTAATAATGGTAGATCTTCAGAAAGGCCATTACTAGCACAAGATAGAAGCAGATCATAGAAGCAATAAATCAAAGCATCAGGAGCAATATTTTGCTGTAACTGAGAACTGAGGTGGATAAAAGGAAGTAATGGGAATAAAATTGGAAGAACATAATTTGGGAAATGTTGAATACCAAGCAAAGGCATTTAGGTTTGTTTAGTATTCAACAGAGAGCTGTTGGAAATTTTGAATGAAAGACATATGGTCAGAATTGAGCCTCAGTAATACTACTCTGACAATAAAATCTAGCATAGATTGGAATGGCGAGATTCCAAATGAAGCAAGTTGGGAAACCAGGAGAGCATTTTGGGGGAATGGTAAAAAGAATCTAAATAAGTGCAAGGTATGGGAAGGAAATGAGCCTCAGAATCAGATCAAGTAGGACTTGGTCACTAATTAGAAACTGAAAGTAAAGAGAGAAAGAAGACAAAGGTGGCTGAATTATAGAATCAATACTAGCATTAAGGAAGCCAGATAAACAGAACTGGGGAAAGGGAACTGAGCTTGGTGTATACTGAATCTGAGGCTTAAGTAGGATATCCAAGTGTAAAAAAAAAAAATCTAAGAAAAATTTGAAATATAGTCCGGACTGTGAATTTCTTTGGGGAAGAAAGAAGAATATTCTCCTTTTAGTTTTTAAACTTATTTTTAGATAAGCCTGCAGTTGCAGTTCAACATAAGCAAATGTTGAGGAAAGGGAAGGAACAGAATAGTTGTGAAATTATTAGCTAGCTGATAGATTCTATTTGAAAATACTTTAGAGATGTTTACAGTGTGTGTTTTCTATTCCTATGTCAGAGACATCTACTCTCATAAATATTTCTTGGGAGAGAATTTCAATTCATGTTTAAAATGGAAATGGTCAAGAAGTGACCATTATAACTCTTATAATCAAAATCTTATCTGTTGTAATTTAAGACTGTTTATACTTATTTTTAGAGAAATTTTATATTGTTAAATTCCACCTTTTATTCAAATCTTTTCATTACTTTCTATGATTCTATATCCATTTTTGCATTAATCAGCTTCATATTTATATTTTACTCTTAAATTCGAATTTACTGAGAAGTATTGCCAGGAATTTCCCATTATTCCTTGACATGTTTCAAAGATTTAAATATTTCTCTGTTTCATTGTATTTATAGTATACTTCAACTTGACATTACCTTGATGTCTGTTTGAAATAAGCTGGTGTTTCAGAAATTTAATGAAGACCTTAATGATAGAACAGAGAACATTTCTTTTAACTTTTTTGTAATCTCAATCATTTGAAGGCAGAAATTAAAGATTACTTAGGAAAAACTGAAGTATTATTTTGAGAATGTTCTTTTTGTTTACATCTGATCTTAGGCATAAATAAGTATTTTAAATCTTTAGTATACCAGGTTTCTCCTACTCTACATGTAGTTTTATGGTATAAATATTTTTCTGCATTAGAAAAGAAATGTGGATAATTTGTCTGGAAATTAACCATAAAACAGATGGGCTCGATAAAGGATAGAAATGGTATCGACCTAACAGAAGCAGAAGATATTAAGAAGTGGTGGCAAGAANCAACTAGTAATAAGAAGTAATCAAATGGGAAAAGGTAACATACAGAATGAGGCAATAAAAAAAAATTCCAGCTAATTAGAAAAATAGATAAAAAGCATTGTATCTAGCACCAGTCATACATGGAATGTATTAAAGAGTGAATGAATGAAAAAACAGTTAAAAATTTTCCCTCTACCTCTAAATTGAATGCATGTTTTTAGGGAAGAAATGCTTATTATTTTCCTACAATAGAGAAAGCAAAAAATTTTGACTCTGGAAATAATGTATGTGGTGTCGCGTCTGTTATCTTTGCTGAAAGTTAGAAATTATACGGCCACAGGTAGCTTAAAAGGGAAACTTTTACTAATAGTAGCATTTGTCTAGGGCTGTCCAAACTGAATGTTGTTTTATCATTACAGGTTCAGATCACCTGGATCTGATAAAGGGAAGTGAGTTTTGAGAGACTCTGAGATACCAGATTTTTACTTGAATTAAATGAAGACTTGCGTGAGCAATGAACAATGGAATCTTTTTTTTTTAATTAATATTTTTTAGCACCAAAAGCATTTTGTATTTGGATATAGCCAGTTAACAATGTTGTGATAGTTTCAGGTGAACAGTGAAGGGAGTCAGTCATACATATAAATTTATCCATTCTCCCCCAAATTAATTGTGTTCAGACCAATGAGCTCATTTGAGTCATGACTGAAGTACAGTTCTTAATTAGCATGACCACTATGAACTCACTCTCACACTTAACTCCCCCTGAAACGTTCCCTTGTCCAGAAAGTTAACAACCTATTGCAACAGATGTGTTTACTCTCCCAAATTTCATATGCTTAAATCCTAACCAGTTATGTGATGGTCAAAGGAGATGAGACGTTGGGTAGGTGGTTAGATCATGAAGGCAAAGCTTTCATGAATGGAATTAGTGCCCTTACAAAAGAGACACTGGTGAATCCCTGACCCCTTCCGCCATGTGAGAGGCTGGGATCTGCAACCAGAAGCAGGCTCTCAACAGAGCTTGGCCATGCAGGCAGGTCTGCTTTTGGACTTCCTAGCCTCTAAACTGTGAGGAACCAATTTCTTGTGTATGAAAAGTCATGGAGACGATGGTGTTGTTATAACAGGCCAAACAGACACTAGCTACTTTTAAAGCTCTGATGGCCTTTGAGTTATTCTTTATCAGTCACTGAATTGACCTATTTCCAGGAGGTTGTATACTCACTAAGGAGGAAAACATGTTTCAAGTATCAATTAAGTTGACAATAGTCAGATAGTCCCCTTCTATCTGTGACACAAGATGAATGATACCATTAGAACAAATCTAGGAGATATTTTAGGGCTTTAAAAAATGTAAACTCAACTTAAATGGTAAGAATGCACAAAGATTGTTTCCTCATTTTCTTCCAGTTAAATTATGAACTCTTCTAGGAAAAGGGCATGGGAAATAAAGAGCAAATAATATGCATGGTGCAGATAGCATGAGTACATATTCGGGATATGATGGGCTTTGTTTTGTCTATGCCATATATATGAAACTGTTTCCAGATAAAACTGAAATGTCATATATCCTGGGAGATGTTAGATATATACATGCACTCATGCATCCATCTATTCATTCAACAAATGTTTATTGACTACCTACTGGTTATCAAGGAGTATTCTATGTCCTGAGGAATAGCAATAAATAAAAGTGAAAATCCTTGCATTCTGTGTTTGTGTGTATAACTAGAAATTTATAAAAATAAGTAAATTGTAGTGTATTATAGTGAATAAATATACAGTGGATATATATAGTGAATATATATATATAGTGATTATATACAGAGAATATAATTTATTAAGAAAATATAATCAGAAAAGAAGGATGAGGAGTGCTGGGAATGTGGACTGGGGAGAGTTGTGCTTATAAATGGAGGAGTCGGAGAAGGTCTGGTTGAGAAGGTGTCACTGAAGAAGGCGAGGCAGTGAGACACACGTAAATCCAAGATCAGATGTCCAGGGATGGGAAACTGCACAGGTTTATGACGAGTGAACGTGCCTGTAGTGTTGTGGTAAGGGCAGTGTGGCTGTAGCACAGTGAGCTAACAGAAGGGGAGATGAGGTCAGAGAGGTTAGAGAGTGAGCAGCAGATTCTGAAGGAAAAGCAATCAGAGAAGGGGTATGGGAAGTGCTTTATGTATGTGTGTCTATGACGGTGCAATTATAAATCAGGTGGTGACACTATGTAATTTAGGATGTTTTGGCTTTAAATTTGAGTACATTGGGGATAATTGGAAGGGTTTTGAGCAGGGGAAAGACACGACCTCATGTTATCACAGAATCAATTTGATCATTGTGTTATGAATAAATTGAAATGGAATGATTGTAGAAATAGAGACCAGACCATTTTGTAAAATTTAGGTAAGAGAAAACTGTGAATTAAACTAAGGGGATAGCAGAGGAGATACTGAGAAGCAGGTGGATTTTGGATATATTTTGAAGGAAGAAATGGAAATGTTTGTGATGGATCTGATGTGGAACATGAAAAAATACAAGGAGTTAAGATTTGGAGACTTACAAAATGGAAGGCCAGGATGGAGATACAAAGTCAGAGGTCATTAACTTACAGAGACAGAGTTTAAAGCCAGGAGACTAGATAAAAAGAATCATGATATAAAAAGGGAGAACTCAAATTCTGAGTTCTGTGGGGCTTCAGTGTCACCAGGTTGGGGAAATGGGCAGGAACCAGCAAAGAAACCTAGGAGAGGAGCTGTTAGTAAGACAAAAGAACATGGAATCACAGTAATAATCTCAGTGATAAATTACTCCCAGTCACATACAGAAGAAACCTCCAGTAATTTAAAAGTGAAAATAATGTTTTCAGAATTCTATGTGTCAATATATAAGTGGAAAATAAAGATGGAAAGAAATCTTTTCAGAGCTCTGTGTATCAGTATTCAGAATATAGAGAGGAATAGTTATAAACATGATGAGATACCAACATCATCATTATTATTGACAGTGAAAATGACAAAACAAATGCCATTTAAGTTATATACATTTTTTAGTCTTCACAAAAATATACTTTAACCATTGACACTTTTTAATGGAAAATGAAGGTGAGAAAGGCAAGTAACATTGTCAAGGGTTTTCAGGTGCAAAGGACTCAAGAAGAGATAGGAGTTATAACTGAATTTCAAAAAAGTAGAAGGGTTATAACTTTAAACTTAGAACATGCATTTTAATTTACAACTGTTAGGATAGCATACATTCAGCAGAGTGTTGAATATAAGTACAATTTCAAGAATGGTTATAAAATGGATATTAGTATAGCCACTACAAAAGGAATGAAATTGAATGTTGTCAGAATTCTAGGAAGTTTTCAAACACTCAGTTCCAGGTCAACACCTTGCTACTCATCTCAGAGGTAACCATCACCCTGGTTCTTGACAGTTCTAACTAATTCTTTGTTCTTCTAAGTAATTCTGTGACCTATGCATGAACCCTTAAACTATGTAGTTATCTTGCTTACTTCTGAATATTATATAAACAGTGTCATACTCTTCTTAGTATTTTGGATTGGGAACTGCAAGCAACAGCATCAAACATAACCATTAGGACTAAGAACTAAGTGCTGTCAACTGGACTCAGTTTGTTCCAAGAAATCTTTGCTCAGGGAAGATAAAACTATGAACCAGTGAATAACACCACTACTTGCTTAAGAAAATGTGTATAAGAATATGAGACAACTGCTTCAGGACAATTCAAGATGATCACTTTGCTGTGTTTGCTACCAAGTCTGGAAGTTTGGTGTCACAGATTTTGCAAAATCCAGTTAGTTTCCTGCCAGGAGAGTCTCACTTTAAACTACTTGTGCCAAGACCACCAGATCCTATAAATATCCCTTTTCTGACTTCCACCTTCTGAATCACTGCTAAACCATTGCTGAGAGAATGTTTTCCCTTACTTTAGTAGCTCTGGTAAATTTAGCTTTTCTTTATGAACAGATTGTCTGATGCTGTTTAGGGAGATCAGCAGCTTTCAGGAACTTTAGGGGAGTCCCACTGAGATCAATTCAAGATTTCTTCCTTGCCTTGGCCCAAGAGGCTTGACTCAGAAATAGTGTGCTCCTCAGAGGACCTTTGAGCCTCCCACTCAGAAATCTGTGGAATTAATCTCGCAGAGGATCTCAGCATTCACTTCTTTTCTTTGAGCTTCAAATGTTAGGTTTATTTTGCATCCCAGAGAGGAGGATCTTTCAGGGGAGGCTTTTGATTTCCTGATCAGATATGAAATCTCTTTCTTTTGGTGGAAACTGATTTTGTGACTGTAATCACTACTGTTTGTCTGTCCTTTCCAGTTTAGATTGTAAATCTGTAAGAAACATAGTAGAGGGAAAACCTAAGTGAAAGTCGCTCATTGTGTCTGATGCTTTGCTACTCCAAAGGCCTGCCAGTCTTTGCCCGTGGAATTCTCCAAGCAAGAATACTGTGGGTACTTGTTCTTTTCTTCAGGGTATCTTCCCAACCCAGGGACGGAACCCAGTTCTCCCACATTGCAGATGGATTCTTTTCCATCTGAGCCACCAGGGAAGCCCATAGGGAGAATGTGGGTAATAAGCTAAATAAGTCTGTCCTCAAATTCTGAAAGGCTCTTCAGGATTCCCTTGGGCACATGTTGCCTTGGGTCAGGTTTTCCAAACCTTATAAGGACTATGTTCAATTGTTCTTGTAACTAACCTGTTTAGTTCTATCTCTTTGTATCTGAACAGTTTATAGAGCTCTTGATGGGTGATAGACAGTCTGTTGACTAATTTCTTTATGTATGGGCCCCACTCAAAGACTATTGCAATTTTCATGGGCTATTCATATTTAGGTCTCAATTCACAAGGAACTGGTTTTTCTGTAATGTGTGAAATAAATATTTAATTTCATTCCTCCATATGTATGCATAATTTCCCGGGACATTTATAGAAAAATCTGCCTTTTTGCACGATCAACAACATTTCTTCTTATAGTGTGTCTCTGTATGTGTGGGTCAGTTTCTTGACTTCCCATCACATTCCTTTTGTCTATTTGTCTAGCATAGGATTATCAACACACTGTTCTAAATATTATATATTTATAATAGTCTTGATATCTGTTAGTGCAGTTCATCTCAATTGGTTCTCCTTTGTGAATGCCTTGGCTATTTAAGTCTATTTCACTATTTTATATAGTAAAGAATAATCCTTACACATCACAAGTTCCTTGAGAAAAATCCTTATAAAAATGTAATTTGTTTGTGAAGACATTTAATCCATAAAATAACATGAGAGAAGTGACTTTTTTTTTTTAGTATTGGATATTCCTGTCATGAATATGGTATTTAGGTCTTTTGTTAATATCTCTCAATTAAATTTTATAATTTTATTTACCAATGTATTATATACATCTGTATGTATATATATATATTCACAGGTATTTTGCATTTCTGATTACAAGAGGTATCTTGAAAATTTTCATATTTTAACTACTTGATGGTTTATAGAAAAGCAATGTATATTTATATTGTTACTTTCTTCCTATCAACCTAGTTTTTATTAATTCTAACAATTTATTTATAAATTCTTTTGGTAATATAGATTGCAATCACAAAATACAGATACTGTCACTAAACAATGAGAATTTTGTTTTTTCCTTTTCAATCTTGAGTTTACTTGTTTATCCTTTCTGCCCTACAAAGCAGTGAGGACCTCTCAGGTAAATGCTGAATAAAAATGTTGCTGGTGGAATTAATTTCTAGTCCACATATGAAAGGAAAGCTCTCAATATTTCACTGTTAAGTATAATATTTACTCTAATTATAATGGAGATGCTGTTTAACAGGTTAAAGGATAACATTTTCCTTTAAATTTGCTAAGAGCATTATTTTAAAAGCCATGATTATAAACATTTGTTAACAGATTTTCGGTTCATAATTATACACATACACACACACACACACACACACACACACATCTTTGTATCATCCTCCCTGCTTTTTCTCTGATTTCTCCAATCTGTTGGTCTCTACCTTTAAATGTCCAGAATTTGACTACTTATCATCTCCAGGGCCACTACCACTGTTGAAACCGTTATCATCTGTCATCTGGTTATTTTAAGTCTCCATCCTAACTGGACTCTTTGCCTCTATCCTTGTGCAGTCAAGGTAAAGCTTTTAATATATGAATCAATCAGACCATATGACTTTGACTCAAAACCTTCCAATTGCCATTCTGTTCACTCGGGGTAAGAGCCAGAGTCCTAGCTAGGACTGGCGGTGCTCTCCAGATCTCGCTCACCCCCCTGCCCCATGTGTGATCTCTCATACTTCATTCTCTATCCTCTTGCCTAGTTCTCTAGCCTCCAGCACAATGGATTCCGCAGGTATTCCGGGGTTTCTGTTATGTCAGCACTTTGCACTCATTGGTCTACTACTCAGAGGGCCCTTTAATCTATTTTCATGGCTGATGTCCCCATTTTCCTTGAAGTCTGAATTCACATGTTACATTTTTTTGATGACTTTTCTAATCACTATAACTTAAAATTATACATGTAGTCCATTCATACCCTCTCCCCTTATTTTTTCCCTTAGCTCTTATCAACATGCATCATATCATAAATGTGGCATATTTTTTACCTTCCTCTGCAAACTTGAATCGAGTCTCCACAAGGGCAAGGCTTCTCATCTGTTTTACCCAATGCTATGTTTTCAAAGCATAGAGCACAGACCAATGCCTTGGATGTACTATTGTGAAGTGAATTAACTACTTACTGTATTTTTAAAGATTTCTGAAATTCTGCTTTAAAAGTATGAAATATCATTTTGTATAGTTGTGTATTCCCTGCACATGCTCTCACAGTGTGTTTTACTTCTTTAATCTAGTAAGTGTACTATATTTCAATCTATGTAGGATAATTCCAGTGTCTGAAATATTTTTCAGATTTTTAGCTCTTTTGTTCCTATTTGTTCTCAAAGAAAGTGGCATTTTTGCGTGCTTTTTGACTGGGAGTTACTCCAGAGTGTATTTGCTTTTTCTTCTAGCAAGAAAGTTGTTTCTCTAGGCTTCGTTAATCTCATTGTATAATGTTAGGGGTTTTGTTGCTGTTGTTTATTTGAGTACATAGGTGGTCTCATTTTATCGTAAAGATCCATGGAGCACTGTATGAGGATTTTATTTTTTCCTGTTTTATGTGAAGCCAAGGTGGTTTTTCATGCAGCCTGTTGAGGGTATAAATTGAGGAACATTTATTTATGGATTGTTTCTTTGACTAATGTGTTCAGTTCAGTCGCTCAATCATGTCCGACTCTTTGTGACCCCATGAACTGCAGCAGGCCACACCTTCCTGTCCATCACCGCTCCTGGAGTTTACTCAAACTCATGTCCATTGAGTGAGTAATACCATCCAACCATCTCATCCTCTGTCGTCCCCTTCTTCTCCTGCCTTCAATCATTCCCATTCTCATTTTCAAATGAGTCAGTTCTTCGCATTAGGTCACCAAAATTGGAGTTTCAGCTTCAAAATCCAGTCCTTCCAGTGAATATTCAGGAAAGATTTCCTTTAGGATGGACTGGTTGGATCTCCTTGCAGTCCAAGGGACTCTCGAGTCTTCTCCAACACCACAGTTCAAAAGCAGCAACACTTTGGCGCTCAGTTTTCTTTATAGTCCAATAGATGGACACATCTATCCAATAGATAGTCACATCTATAGATGACTACTGGAAAAAACATAGCCTTGACTAGGTGAACATTTTTTGCCAAAGCAATGTCTTTGCATTTTAATATGCTCATAACTTTTCTTCCAAGGAGTAAGCATCTTTGAATTTCATGGCTGCAGTCCCCATCTGCAGTGATTTGGAGCTTTAAAAAAAAAAAAGTCTGTCACTGTTTCCACTATTTCTTCATCTATTTGCCATGAAGTGATGGGACCAAATGCTATGATCTTAGTTTTCTGAATGGTGAGTTTTAAGTCAACTTTTTCACTCCCCTCTTTCCCTTCCATCAAGAGTCTTCGTTCTTCTTCACTTTCTGCCATGAGATTTATTGATATTTCTCCTGGCAATCTTGTTTTCAACTTGTGCTTTATCAACCCCAGTGTTTCCCATGATGTACTCTGTATATAAGTTAAATCATGAGAGTGACAATATACAGCCTTGACGTACTCCTTTTCCTATTTGGAACCTATTTGGAATAGTCTGCTGTTCCATGTCGAGTTCTAACTGTGGCTTCTCGACCTGCATACATATTTCTCAAGAGGCATGTCACCCGGTCTGGTATTCCAATCTCTTTAAGAATTTTCCACAGTTTATTGTGATCCACACAGTCAAAGGCTTTGGCATAGTCAATAAAGCAGAAATAGATGTTTTTCTGGAACTCTCTTGCTTTTTCCATGATCCAGCGGATGTTGGCAATTTGATCTCTGGTTCCTCTGCCTTTTCTAAAACCAGCTTGAACATCNAAAAAAAAAAAGTCTGTCACTGTTTCCACTATTTCTTCATCTATTTGCCATGAAGTGATGGGACCAAATGCTATGATCTTAGTTTTCTGAATGGTGAGTTTTAAGTCAACTTTTTCACTCCCCTCTTTCCCTTCCATCAAGAGTCTTCGTTCTTCTTCACTTTCTGCCATGAGATTTATTGATATTTCTCCTGGCAATCTTGTTTTCAACTTGTGCTTTATCAACCCCAGTGTTTCGCATGATGTACTCTGTATATAAGTTAAATAATGAGAGTGACAATATACAGCCTTGACGTACTCCTTTTCCTATTTGGAACCTATTTGGAATAGTCTGCTGTTCCATGTCGAGTTCTAACTGTGGCTTCTCGACCTGCATACATATTTCTCAAGAGGCATGTCACCCGGTCTGGTATTCCAATCTCTTTAAGAATTTTCCACAGTTTATTGTGATCCACACAGTCAAAGGCTTTGGCATAGTCAATAAAGCAGAGGTAGATGTTTTTCTGGAACTCTCTTGCTTTTTCCATGATTCAATGGATGTTAAAATTTGATCTCTGTTTCCTGTGCCTTTTCTAAATCTGGCTTGAACATCTGGAATTTCATGGTTCATGTATTGTTGAAGCCTAGCTTGGAGAATTTTCAGCATTACTTTACCAGCCTGTGAGATGAGCACGTTGTATGGCAGTCTGAGCATTCTTTAACATTGCCTTTCCTTGGGATTGGAATGAAAACTGACCTTTTCCGGTCCTGTGGTCACTGCTGAGTTTTCCAAATGTGCTGGCATATTGAGTGCAGCACTTTCACAGCATCATCTTTCAGGATTTGAAATAGCTCAACTGGAATTCCATCACCTCCACTAGCTTTGTTTGTAGTCATGCTTCCTAAGGCCCACTTGTCTTCACATTCCAGGATGTCTGGCTCTAGATTAGTGATCACATCATTATGATTATCTGGTTCATGGAGATTGTTTGTTCAGTTCTTCTGTGTATTCTTGCCACATCTTTTTAATATCTTCTGTTTCTCTTGGGGCCATACCATTTCTGTCCTTTATTGTGCTCAGTTTTGCATGAAATATTCCCTTGGTATCTCTAATTTCCTTGAAGAGATCTCTAGTCTTTCCCTTTCTATTGTTTTCCTCTATTTATTTGCACTGATCACTGAGGAAGGCTTTCTTATCTTTCCTTGCTATCCTTTGGAACTCTGCATTCAAATTGATATATCTTTCCTTTTCTCCTTTGCCTTCCTCTTCCCTTCTTTACACAGCTATTTTTAAAGCCTCCTCAGACAGCCATTTTGCTTTTTGCATTCCTTTTTCTTGGGGATGGTCTTGATTACTGCCTCCTGTACAATGTCACAAACCTCTGTCCATAATTCTTCAGGCACTCTGTCTATCAGATTTAATCCTTTGAAGCTATTTCTCACTTCCACTGTATAATCGTAAGGGATTAGATTTAGGTCATACCTGAATTGTCTAGTGGTTTCCTCTGTGTTCTCAATTTAAGCCTGAATTTGGCAGTAACGAGATCATGATCTGAGCCACAGTCAGCTCCCGGTCTTTGTTTTGACTGTATAGAACTTCTCCATTTTTGGCTGCAAAGATATAATCAATCTGATTTTGGTATTGACCATCCAGTTATATCGATGTGTAGAGTCTTCTCTCATGCTGTTGGAAGAGGGTGTTTGCTATGATCAATGCGTTCTCTTGGCAAAATTCAATTAGCCTTTGCCCTGCTTCATTCTGTACTCCAAGACCAAATTCGCCTCTTTCTCCAGGTGTTTCTTAACTTCCTACTTTTGTATTCTAGTCCCCTATGATGAAAAGGACATCTTTCTGAGGTGTTAGTTCTAGAATGTCTTGTAGGTCTTCATAGAATCATTCAACTTCAGCTTCCTCAGCATTACTGGTCAGAGCAGAGACTTGGATTACTGTGATATTGAATGGTTTGCCTTGGAAACAAACAGAGATTATTCTGTTGTTTCTGAGATTGCATCGAAGTACTGCATTTCGAACTCATTTGTTGACTATGGTGGCTAATCCATTTTTTCTAAGCGATTCTTGCCCACAGGAGTGGATATAATGGTCATGTGAGTTAAATTCACCCATTCCAGGCCATTTTAGTTTGCTGATTCCTACAATGTCGATGTTCACTCTGGCCATCTCTTGTTTGACCACTTCCAATTTGCCTTGATTCATGGAGCTAACATTCCAGGTTCCTATGCAATATTGCTCCTTACAGCATCAGAATTATTTCCATCACCAGTCACATCCACAACTGGATGTTGTTTCTGCTTTGGTTCCGTCGCTTGATTCTTTCTGGAATTATTTCTCCACTGATCTCCTGTAGCACACTGGGCATCTACCAACCTGGGGAGTTCATCTTTCAGTGTCCTATTTTTTTGCCTTTTCATACTGTTCATGGGGTTCTCAAGGCAAGAATACTGAAGTGGTTTGCCATTCCCTTCTCCAGTGGACCACGTTTTGTCAGAACTCTCCACCATGACCTGTCCATCTTGGGTGGCCCTATGTGGTATGGCTCATAGTTTCGATGAGTTAGAGAAGGCTGTGGTCCATGGGATCAGATTGCTTAGTTTTCTGTGATTGTGGTTTTCAGTCTGTCTGTCCTCTGATGGAGAAGGATAAGAGGCTTATGGAAGCTTCCTAATGGGAGAGAGTGACAGAGGGGGAAACTGGGTCTTATTTTGATGGGTGGGGCCATGCTCAGTAAATCTTTAATCCAATTTTCTGTTGATGGGTGGAGATATGTTCCCTCCCTGCTATTTACTTGAGGCCAAACTATGGTGGAGGTAATGAAGATAATGGTGACCTCCTTCAGAAGGTTCCATACATGTACTGCTACACTCAGTGCCCCAAACCTGCAGAAGGCCACCACTGACCCATGCCTCCACTGGAGACTCCTGAACACTCATGAGCAAGTCTGGATCAGTCTCTTATGGGGNTGGCCACCTCATGCAAAGAGCTGACTCATTGGAAAAGACTTTGATGCTGGGAGGGATTGGGGGCAGAAGACGGGGATGACAGAGGATGAGATGGCTGGAAGGCATCACTGACTCGAGTGAACTCTGGGAGTTGGTGATAGCTGGCATGCTGCGATTCATGGGATCACAAAGAGTCAGACATGACTGAGGGACTGAATTGAACTGAACTATCCTTATACTATTAAGGGTGAATTTCCTAAATAAATGTAGGAGAAAATGTTTTAAATATGGCTTGGAACACCCTGTGATCCGTAAACATTTTTTAAAAAGTGATGATAATGGATATAAACCTAAGATGGTATTGTCAATGTAGTTTAGCATACTTATTTACTTTGGGATATATATACCAATAAAATTATATGCTTTGGGGAGTGAAGAAAATATATTTCTAAATTGAAAATGATCTTTAAAGTGATCATTTTGGGAATTACAGACATTTGGTGAATTCCTTTTTGAGAATGCCTTCAGAATCAGACCCACACATGGATTGCAGGTTTTATTTTATAGCAATATATTTCAGACCCTAAATGGTATTACCAAGTTGTCACATATGTTATTTGTAAAATTTGCCCAAATACGTTTCATTGATTTAACCAAGTCTATCATACTCCCAAAGTACCATGTCTAATGNTTCCTTTTTGAGAATGCCTTCAGAATCAGACCCACACATGGATTGCAGGTTTTATTTTATAGCAATATATTTCAGACCCTAAATGGTATTACCAAGTTGTCACATATGTTATTTGTAAAATTTGCCCAAATACGTTTCATTGATTTAACCAAGTCTATCATACTCCCAAAGTACCATGTCTAATGTGGTCTAAATGTATAATACAAAAGACCCTTGTGTCCCTGCTCTAAGAAACAGACTCACAGACTTAGACAATGAGGTTATGGTTGCCAGAGCTGGGAAGGATGGGGGGAAGAGATAGTCAGGGAGTTTGACATTGACATGTACACTCTGCTGTATTTAAAGATGGATAACCATCAAGGACCTACTGTATAGCACAGGGGGTGCTGCTCAATGTTGTGTGATAACCTAGATAGAAGGAGAGTCTGGGCAAGAAGGGATACATGGATATGTATGACTGAGTCCCTTTGCCATCCACCTGAAACTATCACAACATTGTTGATTGGCTATACTAAAAAAAAAAAAAAACTCCAAAGAATGAAGGCCAGATAAGTCCAAGCTAACTCAGGCAGATCAGAATCATTGTCAATTTTCAAGTAGTCTAATGGAAGTCGGTGGGGTGCATAGGAGCAGGACTTCTGTATGGCAGACTGTCTGAAATTCCATCTGCAAAACTGGAACCCCTCTGGAGGTCTACCTGCCGTGATGCCAGAGGAGCTGGAAGCAGTGAAAGTATTGGCAAGAACATGGTTCTGGTCCTTAGAGGGGAATGGGATGGAGCTCTTCTTACACTATTAGTTTGGGTCCTCGATATTCACAAACTAAGAACAGATTCCATTATTATCACCTGTAGGTAGACAAAGCTGGTGCAGACAGGGACACACAGAGGGGAAGAAAACGGGCTTTGTAACAGTTTAAAATAATGTGCTTTAGGATGTAAGGATAACTTTGGAAAATAGCTATGATGATAGAATTCAAACAGAATTATTTGAATTGAAATCAGTCTTCAGACTTGTAAGACTGCTACTCTGAAGTGTCTTGTTAACTATCTAGGTTTGCAACTTCCAGTGTGTTGTTTAAATAGTACTAAATAATACCACCCCTTTTTAAAGGTCATAACGTGCATGTTTTTCTACTTCTGCTGTTTGGCTTCTAAATTCTCTGCGGATTCAAGTTTGAAATTTGCTCACAGAATGATAGGTGTACTGTGACCCCCAGATCCATATTGGCTTTTCAGGGTTTCCTCTACTGTTAGAGCATCCCCTCCATCTACTCTGTTTCCTTCGCAGTAAAGATTTCTAATGTTGCGACAACAAGGTTTTATGTATTACGTTAAAAATATTCTCCCCCCTATAATATTTCAATAGGCCAACATTAATTCAACATTCCATAATTTCTTCTTTACAACCTTTACTTATTTCTACTCAGTTCAGTTCAGTTTCTCAGTCGTGTTCAACTCTTTGTGACCTCATGGACTTCAGCACACCAGGCTTCCCTGTCTATCACCAACTCCTGGAGCTTATTCAAACTCATGTCCATCCAGTCGGCGTTGCCATTCAACCATTTCATCCTCTGTCATCCCCTTCTTCCCCCACCTTCAATCTTTCCCAGCATCAGGATCTTTTCAAATGAGTCAGTTCTTCACATCAGGTGGCCAAAGTATTGGAGTTTCAACTTCAGCTTCAGTCTTCCCAATGAATATTCAGGATTGATTTCCTTTACTCCTATTAACTGTGTGCATATCTGCCTTCACAACTGATTTTAAGCTCCTTTAAGAGTATGGACCATATCTCATGGAAACTTATATCCTCCATATAGTCTAGGGCAATGTTTGTCATTTTACGATTTTTATTGTTAAAATCTTTAGTGCATATAGCAATTCATGTGAATCTAAGGGAAAAGTACAAAAAAAAAAAAAAAGAAAAGAAAAAGAGAGAGAGAGAGAAACGTGGGCAGTTTGGGTCATACATTATAGTTCCACACAGGCTGCTTTCCTAGGCAACCCACATAAGCAACAGTCATTTTCCCGAGAGAGCTATGCTACTTATAGCTGCTACTTTGAGTTTATCATGGAGAGGGAGCTCTTAGAAGATGCTCTAAAATTATTGCAGTGAAAAAGCAGAAAGCTACCTTATAAGGTCGGTTTGCTATAGCTGAGGAGGGTAAGATCGGTAGTAAACTGGGCAACCACCAAATCGAATTACTGTTAAATCGAGCACCAGTGACCAACAGAAGTTGATGAGCTGAGAAAGTATGTGCCAGATGAACAGGACAGAGGAGCTGCGGATGTACACACAGCTGGCGACAGTTAGGAGCTATTACAAGGATAGTGCTACATCAGGTTAGAGATTTTCATGCCATGAAGGTTGTAGCAAGATGGAAGCGAAAGCACAAATTCCACTCTCATAAAAAAAGTCACATTTTAAATGAAAATTGTGCTCAGGTGGAGGTGAGAACATGTGTTACTTATGTTTTAAGTATCTTCCAGTAGAAAGCTGAGCCTATTTTAAATGTTGATGCAGAGGAAGAAATAGAAGCGCTAGAAACGATCGAGTGGCATTGACACTGGAATATGATCAGGTCTTCAGCTTCAGAGGGAGAAGAGGGAGCTTGGGGAAAATATTTGGAGTAAAGAAAAAAACAGAAGCACAGCTCTCTTTTAGAAATAGTTGCTAGTGAAGTTCTTCAAGTTTTGTCTTTACAGTTAGCCACCTAATTCCTTAATGGAAATAGAGTACTTTGTAGGTTTCACTCTTTACATTTTAATTGTACTTATTTCTAATTTTCCTTAATTTTAATTTCAAGCTCTCTTTTATTTTCAAAGCCACTAAGCTTTTCTTTTTTAAAGAAAACAGAAATAGTTGGGCTTGTATTTGTTTTCCTAGCTCTGTTAAAATAAGATTGAAGATGGATTATTAAGTTGTTCGTTCATGAACCAGAAATTGCTTTCTTTGCTGAAATGACAGCTTTGGTTAATTAATTGTGTTGCAGGCATTTACTCTACTTCTGTGGGCAGGGCAGCATAACACAGATTGCTCATACGAGAAGCTTCAAGAATGTTCTACTGAACACTTGCTTGTTATAAGGATTTAAGCTAGTGTAAAAATGTGTTGTTGTTGCTGTTGCTGTTGTTTTCTATTAACTATCCGTCCCCTCCTCTTCCTTTGCTTGCTTCTCTGGAATCTTTCTAATGTAAACCTAAATGTCCACTTGTTCTCATCAAAAATTTTGAATAAATAGTTCTCTCTGAAAATTGTCATTGCTTCCTAAGCTTTCAAATTCCAGTGTATCCCTGCATTCTTCACCCTCTACCCTTGAAAGATTCTCTCACTTTTGGTTTATGTCAACAGCTCACCCTGCCTAATCAGTCTCTCTTGTCTCTTTCACTGCAGAAACTGCCATGGTAGAAGTGGTAGATATAAGATTTGAGCTTTAATTTACAATTCCCTATGCTCTTTGTGTTCTAAAGCTGTGAGATTTCAGACTCTCATTTTTTTCACAAGCATTTGTTGTAAATAAGTCTGGCAGATGGCCACAACACCTGGGACAATTAAGCCCCAGGGATGGATGAGTAGTTTCCTAAGGTGAGTAGAATTTTCCATCTGTTCAAATGGAACTTTAGGGGTTTAAGCCAGCAATGTTGGCTGCCTGGGGTGTATGCCTTACACAAGCCTACATTTTGGTCTCCCATATACTTCCTGGCTGTCCTGCTAAAAAGTGGAAAAAGCAGGAAAATAAATATTCACTCTTTTTACAACTGTGTGGCTGTTGTGAATCAATGACTTAGGCTCCTTTGGGGTTTGAGAAGTGAAATAAAACAGTTTTCATGAAATTCCACTCACACTTTCAGTGCCTGACTTATTTTGGTTTATTCTGTTGTAGAAGAGTCCAAAGCTAGAATTAAATGCTAAAGAATAAATTATCCCGTTTAAAAGATACGGATGTACTGTATAACAGATTGTGGCTACCAACATTCTGAGTCAGGCCTTCCCCTCCAAATGCCCCATCATCCCTACACCCATGCAGCCTGTTGAGTAATGTGTGATGGAGCCACACCAAATCAGTATTAAGGATATGTTGTTTGGAGCCTAGGCTATTATTCTGAAGGTCTGTTGCTTGGGATAAAGCCACAGAAAATTGTTAGTGAATTAGGCAGAATTTCTGTTTGTTTGTTTTCTGTTTAAGAATGTACAATAAGTTGGCTAGTACAAGGAAGCACTTACATCCTTGCAAACTTCAGTCATATTGCCATGTAAAGTCATTGCCAAGTTTTCAAAAATGAGTCTGGACTGCTATTCCAGTTCACCACTGTTCCGCCTCCGTGGCAGATGGTGTTCGCTTCTGCAGGGGGCATAGCTGAGACTGTGCGGTGGAGGTGTCATTCCACTGCTAAGATTTTGGATTTTGTTGCTCTGAAAAATCTGTATGTCAAAGAGTAGCAGCTTCTTGGTCTTCCTCTTTCCCCATCAGCAGCTGGTGTCCACCTTTCTCCCTAATTCCTCCAGACCATCTACTCCCCAGCATCATTTCTGGACTAAAACTCTGCCTTTCTTTTCTGAACTTTTTTCTTTTTGTTAAGTATTTTGACTTATATGATTTGTTGATAATTCCTGACTATGCTTTTGCAGCCCTGAATCTCAGTGCTTTTCTGGCTTAAATATTTGGGCAATCTTGTAGCACTAGTTGGAGAACCCTCTAAATGCTGAGAACCGACCTGTCAAACAGTGGAAGTAGCATGAAGAGTGAAAAGAGGATGGCTCTTGGATTTAGACAGACCAGATTTGAACTCGGCTGTGCCACTTGCTATCACTATAGCTTTCGAGCATATATTTGACCTGCTGCTGCTAAGCCACTTCAGTCGTGTCTGACTGTGGGACCCCATAGATGGCAGCCCGCCAGGCTCCCCCATCCCTGGGATTCTCCAAGCAAGAACACTGGAGTGGGTTGCCATTTCCTTCTCCAATGCATGAAAGTGAAAAGTGAAAGTGAAGTCATTCAGTCGTGTCTGACTCTTCACGACCCCATGGACTGCAGCCTACCAGGCTCCTCCATCCATGGCATTTTCCAGGCAAGAGTACTGGAGTGTGGTGCCATCGCCTTCTCTGATATTTGATAATCATTCTTTAGAAAACTCACAGAGTTAGGAGAATTACATGAAATTTAATCTTTGTGTTTGATATAGTAAATGATAACCAATTGTATTCTTCTCATTGATAATTGCTAATCTAATCATTATAAACTTACAATAATGAAATTATACTTAATTTTCACTCTTGTATCTTCTAAATCAAATTCCTCACTGTGTTCTGTTAATTAGGCTTCCCCCCTTTCTCTGTGTCCATGCTATATTTCTTATTGGTTCAGATCATCATTGCAAACCAGAAGTACTACTGTACTTTATATCCAAGTTTCTTTACCTTTTTTTTGTATCCCATTTAATATAATTAAGTTTTCTTTCACTTTAGCAAGATGATTTTGAACCTACTATGTGCCATAAAGGTTGCTAGCCCATATCATAAATTTCACTGATAGATACCATGGAAGACACTATTAGTTAAACTTGGGCTTTGGAGCCAGATTGTTTGGGTTAAAGTATCAGCTCAACAATTTGTTAGCTATATAACTTCAGACAAGTTAGTTAATATTTCTTCTTTTCAGCTTCCCTGTCTCTAACAAGGGTATAGGTTATAATAATACCACATGTCATAATGATTATCATAAGAAACAGAGGAGATGGTACATATAAACACACCTACTCTACAGAAAGCACTCATAATTGTTAACTTTTCTTTTGTTCAGTTGCTAAGTGGTTCATGTTGTCTCTTTGCAACCACATGAACCTGAGCATGCCAAGCTTCCCTGTCCTTCACTATCTCCCAGAGTTTGCTCAAATTTCATGTCCATTGGGTCAGTGATGCCATCCAACCATATCATCCTCTGTCGTCTCCTTCTCCTCCTGCCCCCAATCCCTCCCAGCATCAGGGTCTTTTCCAATGAGTCAACTCTTTGCATCAGGTGGCCAAAGTATTGGAGTTTCAGCTTCAGCATCAGTCCTTCCAATGAACATCCAGGACTGATCTCCTTTAGGATGGACTGGTTGGATCTCCTCACAGTCCAAGGGACTCTCACGAGTCTTCTCCAACACCACGATTTGAAAGCATCAATTCTTCGGCACTCAGCCTTCTTTATGGTCGAACTTCTCACATCTGTACCTGACAGCTGGAAAAACTGCAGGTTTGACTATACGCATCTTTATTGGCAGAGTGATGTCTCTACTTTTTAATGTGCTAAGTTTGTCACAGCTTTCCTTCCAAGGAGTGAACATCTTTTAATTTTGTGGCTGCAGTCACCGTCAGCAGTTATCTTGGAAACCAAGAAAATAAAATGTGTCTTTATTTCTACTTTTTTCCCATCTATTTGCCATGAAGTGATGGAACCAGATGCCATGATGTTAGTTTTTTGAATGCTGAGTTTTAAGCCAGTACTTTCATTCTCCTCTTTCACCCTCATCAAGAGGCTCTTTAGTTCCTCTTCACGTTCTACCGTTGGAATTCCCTGGTGGCTCAGATGATAGAGTCTGCCTGTATTGTGGGAGACCTGAGTTTGATTCTTGGGTCATGAAGCTCCACTGGAGAAAGAAGTGGCAACCCACCCCAGTATTCTTGCCTGAAAAATCCCATGGATGGAGGAGCCTAGGGGGCTGCAGTCCACAGGTTTGCAAAGAGTTGAACACAACCAAGTGACTTCATTTTCACTTTTCTTTCTGCCATTAGGGTGGTATCATCTTCATATCTGAGGTTGTTGATATTTCTCCCAGCAATCTTTTCTTAATTATCTTCAAATATTTCTTTCAGCATCAACCACTCATTTTGAATACTAATGATGATCACTTCTTCAATATAAGTAAAACTGTAGCCTCTGTTTTTGTTTTTCATTAACTTCCTTTTAATCAATTCTCAACAAATTCTTTGACACCTGCCTAGACACAGGCCTTTAGCTTGCATACACACCCACTGATTCCTCTTGGCCATCATCCCTAGACTTCCAGTCACCCAACAGAATTTCTCTACAGTATGGGTTCTCTGTCTTAGTCAAGCCATTGTATTTATTCAGGTTTCTTCATTTTTATCTGTTCTACTTCCAGATTCAATGCATTTATCCAAGTCATTCCTGCTTTTCTATTGTTTATTTTTTGCTAATTTCAAGCATTCTACTTAGAACTGTTGCTTATAACACCGGGAATTCAAACTAGTGCTCTGTAACAACCTAGAGGGATGGGATGGGGTATATGGTGGGAGGGAGGGTCAAGAGGAAGGGAATATTTATATACTTATAGCTGATTCATGTTGTCATATGGCTGAAACCTATACAACATTGTAAAGCAATTACCACCCAATTAAAAATTCTTTTAAAGTACTTTACAAATGTAGAAAAAAGACTATTTCCCTTGCTGAGTGCTCCTGAACTTAACACTTTTAGTTTTCCCTCTGCCTTTAGAACTATTTTGCTCTGTTTTTGCTATGTTGAATCTCTTACTCCATAAACCTTTTAAAATCTTCCTGCTCCAGTCATATTAGCCTCTTGCTATCCCTGAAACATATCAAATGTTCATCCCATCTTATGGCCATTGCACTTGCTTTTCCCTTTAACTGAAGATAATATTTCCGTTCCGACATATGTATTGCTTATTGTCTTCATTCAGTTCTTTCCTCAAATATCAGCACCACTGAGAGTCATCCCATCATCCCTACTTGGTTTCATTGTTCTCTGCAGCATTTGATATTGGGAGATCTGACACTGATCTATTGTCATTTCTCCTCAGGACAGGCAGAGCCATTGTCTTGTTTCCTTCTCTGTTCCAGCCCCAGCCTCTGGCACAGTATCCTTTGTATAGGAGACTCAATTATCATGCACTAGTTGAATGAATGAATGAACTGTAACCTGACATCCCCCACCATGGTTCCCCAGGTGGCTCACTGGTAAAGATCCACCTGCCAGTTTCCCGCCAAAAGTAATTCCAAGTGCTTAAAATACAAGGACAATATATCTGGTTTTATAACATGCCACTCACTGTTTATTGTGATACTGACAAAAGCATGCTGGTTTTAGGCCAAAACTGACTCAGTTTTCCAATTTCTCAGTTATTTTCTGAGTGAATCTTGGTAAGTATTTCTCTGAACCTCAGCACCTTATGCATAAAATATAATAATATCACCATGATGATTAATTTTATGTCAACTTTCCTGGGGCATAGTGTCTAGTTATTTGGTCAAATACTAGTCAAGATGCTGCTGTGAACACATGTTTTAGATGTGATTAATTCTTAAACAAGGAGACTTTGAGTAAAACAGATTACTTTCCATGGTGTGGGTGGGCCTCATTCAATCAGTCAAAGGTCTTAAGAGGAATAACTGAGGTTTCCAAAAGGAGAAACACTTTTCCCTCAAGACTGTAGCATAGAAACCCTGCCAGGATTTCCAGCCTGATGGTCTGCTCTAAAGATTTTGGACTTACCAGTTCCTTAAAATCTCATATATTCTCATTCTCTCTCTCTAATTCATATATATCCTCTCCCCATATGTCCGTGCTTCTATACATACATACACACCTATAGTGGTTCTTTCTCTTGGGAGAAAGAACTGATAAATCTACCTTGCTTGATTGAAGTTGGGATTGAATGAGGCAGATTTTTTAGAAATTTCAGTAAATAGTGGTGATTATTGTTTCATAGTTAGTAGATTCGTTTGGCAAGTCATTGTGCCTGCTAGGTACTCAAAAAGAATATGAGGAAAGAATAAATAAATGCCAGAAATAAATATTTTCTGGAACAAATATTATTCTGGAAGACTGTAAATGCTCATATGATTTGGTCACCATTAATCATTTCTGAATAGTCTTTTTGGCTGAATGTAAAGCACATTGCATTACTTGTAAAGGGCTAAGGAAGCCTATTCATATGCAACATGATCATTTACTGAAAATAAGTCAGTAATTCTTTTATGATGACAAAAGTACTATTTGTGAATGAAAGGAAGTCAGGTGCCAAATTACTCCATGAATCTCCTAGCAGTTTTGAGATAAATCTCATTTTTTCCATCTGAAAACACTTTGAGATAAACTCATTTTCTACGTTTGAAATTACTAAGGGCATTTTGAACACTAGTTAGTTAATCGGGACAATGCTCTTAAAAAAATATACATACATATTATACAATGTAAAGTCTTTTAGTTCAGGTGGAAACAGGAAGTGGTAAGATATCTTTTGTATGTTTCAGCATCTGGGAATTATGTACATACACTTTAAGAAAATACAAATCAGATGGGATTCTAGTGAGAATGTATTCTGTTTCAAAGAACTGAGAAGACTGAAATAGTCACTGTTGAAACTGAACAGATTTCAGGTAAAGGCCTGTTGCAGTATGGACTTGGAACTTACCAGATGCCATCTTATTTGGGATTTTCCTCAAGGTATCAACTAGAAGGTTTAAGAGGTATACCCAGGTGGCAGGAATGGCAGAACAAATACCAGGATGACGATGAGAGCCTTCAGTGCCAACCAAGCACACTCACTAAAGGGTAGGCTTTTAGAGAGACAGTTTGGGAGAAGATGAGAGGAGGAGGGAATGAGCGAAAGATCCAACATGAGATGCTGGGATCAAATTATCTGCTGTCAGTTTTGCCCAGCTTCCTAAGCCAGAGTCTTCTAAAAGGAAATGGTAATTTTTAACTCCATTCACATTCTTGTGCTTAGTTGCTCAGTTGTATCTGATTCTTTGCAACCTCATAATCTGTAGCCTGCAAGGCTCCTCTGATTCTCCAGGCAAGAATACCAGAGTGGGTTGTCATGCCCTTCTCCAGGGGATCTTCCCAACCCAGGGATCGAACACAGGTCTCTTGCATTGCAGGTGGATTCTATTGACATCTGTACTGTGATGAAAATATCCTGAAATTCAGAAGAAATTTTAATTTCTACATTGTTAAACCTTAATGTAGGACAATTTTCTAATCCTGCTGCCTCTTGTCTTTCTAATGCCCCCTGATTTGATAGTTAAAGATAAATGTAAATGAGAATGTTCTTGTTTAACTAGATAGGAAAATATCCTAAAAATATAAAAATATCTCTGGCACTCTTAAATATGTTTGCATTATAATCCTACTCAGTTGGAAGAACCAGCTCTGCAGCATCATTAACTACTTATTTAAAAATTCATTTTTGATACTTTTATATTATATCAAGTTTTATTTCAACAGATGCTGAAATAAGCCTATCAGTTCCATGGGAATTTTAGTGACAAGATGGGGAAATGTCTAGATTTCAGTTCCTTTTTCAGTACTTGAATTCAGGCCAACCACAGGGTATCAGCTTCTAGATGTATTCAAGCTGTCAGGCTTTAAAAATGAAAGTTATATAGATTGGAACATCAATGCATTGGAGATACATGAGCGAAAGAAAGAGGACAATAAAGGAATCAAAGTGAGTTCATGGACATCCCCCTAGAATTCTTGATTCCCTAAATGACATAAAATGTCATTAGGCTATATGTGGCTAGGCAGTGAGATTCTGGACATAAATTGAATTCCTGGTTTGAAAGATTTGCCCTAGAGCAATAAAAGTTGGAAAAATGAAATTCTGTACTTGCAAAAAGGAAATAATATAAGCTGAACTTAAAATTCACACAATACGTGTGTGTGTGTGTGTGTGTGTGTGTGTGTGTGTGTGTGTGTGTGTGTGTTCCCCAGGTGGCTCAGTGGTAAAGAACCTACCTCCAATGCAGGAGGCACAGGAGATGCAGTTATGATCCCTAGGTTGGGGAGATCCCCTGGAGAGCCTCTCTATAGGGTCTATAGGAGCGCAAATAGCTGGACACAACTAAGCAGCTGAGCATACATGCATGCACACATCCACACAGGCACACACTCATATACGTGTATGCATATGTGTATTGTGTGAATTCCTTTACATTTGAAACTAATACAGCATTATGAGTTAACTTCAATACAAAGTAAAAGGGATGAAAGAGAAAAAAAATTCACACTACACATCTGTGCTGGAACCACTCAGGCCTTGCCACCATATTGTCTCCTGGCCATTGTTCATCTGACTTGTAGTGGGAGGCATCAGGGACCTCTCTGAGAGCACGTATTGCCTGGAAAGCAAGTAGAGGTGGCAGCAGCAGGGAAATAACCAAGGTGGCCTTGAAGGGGAAGAGCATCAAAGAAGGCTGAGTTTCTTTCTCATAGTGAGTCCCTGAGATTTGTTGCCGCATGAGAAGGAAGTCAGGGACTGGCAGAGTAACTTAGGAAGAACTATCCAGGGATCTTTTCTGACTCAAGTGATCTGTAACCAGCGGGATCCAGCCTCTGAATTCTCACCCGATTCTTATCATCATTTTCCACTAAGTAACATGGAATTTCCTATGAATGACTTCTGTTAATACACGCAGATCTAAAGTGTCTTCAATCTGATAGCACTGTTCAGTAAGCTGTGAGACACCACTCAGCATGCATAATTTTTAAAAGAAATTAAAATAGTTGCCACTAAAGATTTCAACAGAGGGAAAGAAATTTCCCTGCGCCCCCTTTCTTTGGTTTATACATCCAAGTTCCATTGTTCTCTGCATAACTGTCTCTTGGGACTTTTCAGAAAGCCTTATCACCAAAGTTAAAAATATCTGCCAAATTGGATTTTAAGAACAACACATATCTTTATGACTTTTTGTTCGTTTGTTTTCAATTTTTTCTAAATTGCAGATATGTCTTTCTCTGTACAGCTGAGGTCTTTCAAATATTTTTCCTTTCTTAGAAATTAAAAATATACATATATATTTGCCAAATTATCTTTCACCAAAACACATCTCCTAAAATAATTTAATTAATTCTTTTTATGCATCATGGAGACAGATCTAACTTCAGAAACCAGTCACTAAATGGCTAGATATCCTAGTATTACTTCAGACAGGCAGCCAACATGTTGGCTACAGATTTTATTGTTGAGATCTTTTCAGTGAAACCCCACAGCAACAGTGGTCAATACACAATAAGGCTACAGATATTGTCAAAGTAGCTAGAGAACATAAAATCTGCATGCTGATATATAAATTTGCATATAAATTAAAGAAGGTCTCCTTTCATGAATTTAATAAGCCTTTATGTTTGATCTCAGTGGTCATGTCGGACATCTGAAATTTACAATTGGTTGTGTCAGGATACTTGGGAAGAGTCAGGTAAAAGTGTGCATATCTTAATAATTAACAGGAGACCAAGCTTCAGATAACACACAGAAGCACAAATGGACAGAAAAGGTCTCTGCTATGCTGTTTGTCTCCTTTTCCACAAGTACGTGAAGCTAGCAATTTATTTTATATTTTAATTAATCTGGGAGACACAGTTCAACACTAACTAATGGTAGAGCTATAATTGGACAGATCTTTCTGAGTTTTACTATTTTGATACTTCTGTTCTCTGGGGGCTCAGATGGTTTAAAAAAAAAAACAAAAAAAAAACTGCAGTGTAGGAGAACCGTGTCTGATCTCTGGCTCAGAAAGATCCCCTGTAGAAAGGACTGGCCACTCACTCCAGTATTCTTGCCTGGAGAATTCCATGGACAGAGGAGCCTGATGGGCTACAGTCCAGGGGGTCACAAAGAGTTGGACATGACTGAGTGACTGACACTTTTCTCTCATGGTGTCTTAATATGGTAAACCATAAATACAATAAAGCAAAGAATTTGGAAACAACCCATATTCATTTTACAAATACTTAGGAAACTTCTCCTTCTCTGACTCCACAAGAACTACCTGAGAGATGTTCATGGATACTGAAAATAGCCAATAATTTGTTAATCATACAACTCCATTTCTGAGAAAAATACATTAGGAAAAGATGTGCTCTGGATTTTCCAGCATGCGAACTCCATAAAACCAGTCCAACATGCAAAAGCAATATAATAAAACACTGAAAGACTTATCGGGCCCAAGGTCATATCTGTGTGGAATTGAGGAACTGAAGGTTTTTCAACACTGCTATTGGTTTTCAGTTGTTTTTAACTTAGACGAAGTAATATTGAAATGCACCAATTATAACTCTTAATCATTGGGTGATTAAAAATAACATAACTTTTCTAAATAGTGCTTTTCATCCCTTTTAATTTTACAATCATAATGTTTTCATTTATTAATTTAATATATACTTATTAAAAATAAACTATGCTCCAGGCATTGTGAAAAGTTTTGAGAATACAAATAGCAAAGTCCTTCCCCAAGCTGTTAAAAAATCTTAGTGTTTAAAATGAATCTCACAGAGCTTTTAATACATTCTTTTTACAATATCCTTCATAGATGCTGTCACAATTTTCATGGAAAGGCTGGTGGCAAGAGTCCTGATGGGGAGAATCGGAGGTCCTGAATTTGAACCCTGGCTTTGTCTTTTGTTTGCTGAGTAACCTTGGGAAAGTCAGTGAAGCGTGAAACAATTGTTTCCTAATTTCTAAAACAGGGCCCAGGGATGTAATAATACCTACCACTTAGGGTTACTATAAGAATTAAATGGACTGATACCACATCAAGTACCTAACAAAGTGGCTTATATGAAGTCAGCATCACGAATAGTAGTTATTTTCAAGGAGTTAACAGCCAAATTAGACAGTTCATTCTGTTTTTCAACAGTTCTAATTGTCACGAAGTTCTGAAATCTGCCTCCCTGCAAATTCTGACCACTGGAACTCATTATGCTCACTGGAGCAGATAACTTTAATTCTTCTTCCACATGAACACCCTTAAGATATTGGAACAGTTTCCACCCTTCTTCAGTTTTTCACTGTTGTGCATCTGCAGTGAATTTTATTGTTACCTAACTATTTTTTTTCCTTAAGTGTAATGAATATATTAAAACCTTCGAAACCATTTACGCTAGAGTGAGAATTGATATCGGATAGAACATTTTGTACCAGATTTAAATCTGTTTAGTAATTGAAATCAGAAAATAGCCTCTCTTCCAAATTTTACTTAGAAGATAAACTTCACAAACTTTCACCAAGGCAGTAGTCTCCTAGTTTATTTCCAGCCTGCTTACTGAGTCATGCCCTAAATACAAATCTATTTTTCTTCTCATTGCCGTAAATAAAACTTCCCAGCTTACTTAGTACACTGGTTCCAAACTTTTTGATCTCCTGACCTCTTTATGCCCTTAAAATTTATTGATGACCTCCGAAAGCTTTTGTCTGTGTAGGTCAAACCTATGTGTATTTACTGTGATAGAAATGGAAACTGAGGCAATTATTTATTAATTCATTTAAAATGCTATATATCTATTATATATTAACACAAGTAATGCATTTTTATGAAAAAATGATATATTTTCTCAGACAAAAAAGAAATGGTGAGCAGAGTGACACTGTGTATTTTTGTAAATCAGTGTTTAGTGTTTAGCTTAGTAAAAGTCCACTGTCTGCTTCTGCGTTCAGCCTATTGTGATGTGTTGTTTTGGCTGAAATATGTGAGAAAAATTATACCTCACAGAAATATGTAGTTGGAAATGAAGGACTATTTCAGTAGTCTCTTTCAGAAAATTGTGAATATCCTTCTTTGATATTACACCAGATCTCAACAAATGGTAGTTTCTTACAAGTATTTGAAATGTGTGATCTTATCCATGACTCTCTTTTTGACTCTTAAATTAGTCTGTTGATCTAACTTGCACTTCAAAAGGGCTTCCCTAGTGTCTCAGCACTTAAAAAAGAAACTTTTACCCAAGTGTGATCTTATAGTACCATGTTTTGGTTATATGAAAAATATTGGTTCACTAAGTATAGTTATTCCAAAGGCTGATGCAGTTCCCTGTAGAATATCAAGAAATCACAGTCATTGATACCATCCTCATTTAAAAATGTTATATCATTTAATCTCATTTAAAAATATTATATACTAGGAAGCTGGCAGATACAAGGTTCCTAAAATCTTAATTTTCTCTAAAATTTGGATTTTGTCATTGGCAACAAATACTAGTAGTTGTTTCCTCACAATGACAGATTCACTTTGTTCATTTTCAAGAAAATATCTTCCAAACAAAACTTGTTTTGACATTATGAAACACCCTGAAAGAGTCTTGGGGACTCCAGAGGTCCACAGACCATACTTTGAGAACTACTGTCTTGACTTTTAATAAAGCCCCTTATGAGTTGCAGCCTACCTTCCTACCCTACCATGCCTCCAATCTGCTCTGGCCTAATCTAACTTACCATACCTTGCATCAGCTTTGCTCATTGTTTGGCCAAGATTTGTGGAATGTTCCCTGATTTTATTCTATATTTTTTATTTTATTTTTTATTATTAAAATATTATTAAGATAATCCCTTCCTCCTTGAGATTTTACCATGTGTGTTTTGTACTTACTTTTAGCATTGACCTAACATAATTTCACTTATTTATATACTAATCTCTTCCTTTTAGAAAGTTAGTTACTCAAACACTGGGACTCAGGCTTATTAGTATCAATATCAGAACAAAATTACTATATATGCCCATTATTAGCTTGAACAAGTTTTTTTTTTTTTTAAACCACTCTGGGTCTGATTTCTTATCTGTAAAATAGAGTACCATTACTTGCTCCAGAGAAATATTGTGAGGATTGAAAGAAAAATGCAGATGCCATCTCAAATTACTATTAAATATGATCATTATTACTAAATAGTCTTGCAAGTTTATCCCAATGATATTTTTTATTTTAATCTGAAAAGAATTAGATAAAATTGAGTCTACAACATTGTCTGAGTTTATAAGAATTTCTTGTATTTTTTATTTAGAGCGTAAATTCTAAACAATCATATATTTGAGTAATTTTTGATCTATTGTGAATTCTTTTAGGTAAGCAGACATTTTCAGATAAGATGCTTTGGTCACTGTGTTTCTTCTGTGAGGCTCCATCTTTTAAGCACATATTTGTGGTTCGGGCTCACACAGATGCAGTCACTATAGACCCTGTCCTGTCCCTGACCAAGAAATCTCTCACATTATTCCTCAGCTCTCACGCTTTCTGTTACCATTTCAGGGTCAATACTTATCCTTTCTCTTCTGGATTTTTCCAAATAGTCTCTGGTCTCTCTCACCTACAGGTTAACCTCCATTCTGATTCAGGAGGGTGCAAATTCTTCATTAGATGCTAATGTGACTTGCTGTGTGTGACACGCAATATGAAGTCCTAAATCTTTGAAGCGGATATTAAGGCTCTTTATGCTCTCACCTTTTTATTTCTTGCTAAATTGACTTCTCATTCATTCTCTCAGCCTCACCCCACCCCTTATGCACCTGCTGTGTTGAGCAACTTGCAGTGAGTTCCTAGAATATGATATATTTATATTTAATGGCTCCATTTTTCCTATTTCTGGGCTATCTTTCTGAAAATTACCAATAATCCTTCCAGACTTAGCTCTCTTCTGTGATGTTGTCCTGCTATGACTTGCTCTTCTCCCAGGGTTATTTAGGCTCTGTATCCTGTGTCATAGCCCACACAGCACTTTGATAGCTCTATTTGTGTTTATATGTCTTTTTTTTTTTTTCACAAGGTAAGATATATTCACAGAACCTGCCAGTCATATATTCTTCCAAGAGAAACTATTCCCCCTGAATCCCTGCTGTGTAAAGATCTGTGACTTGGACCACTAATTCTGTTCTCCTGGCGATGTCTTCGGACCAAGAATATTCAGCTGACAGGGAGGCAGCTGATCCAAAAGATGCTCTGTGATCTATGGCTTAGGACGAGCGGCATAACCAAGTAGGAACATTTGAGCTAGGCTGATGAGATTCTCTGGCCAAATTGAACTGGAAAGACCTGAATCAAACCCTGAAGTTGAAAGGATTTCTAGGAGTATTTTACAAAAAGTCCCTATCTCCCTGTCTACTCATCCGCTTCCATCTGTGCCCATAAACCCTGCCTCCCTACCTTTACCACAAGTGTACGAACCGACCATGCTTACTGAAGGCCCACCCTTCACTGGTGCACACAATCCCAGCCTCTCATTTATTCAGGAACACGAGTCTAGCAGTTCTCTCCTTTTGCTCCTACATTATCTTTATCCCCTTCTGATAAATCGTTTTCTAAAACATACAAATATATGTCTGAGTCTACATAGCCTTTTCGCTATTGTCATATTTCTCATCTTCCATTTGTGGAAAAAATTTCCAGAATAAAAGAGTCTCTAACAGATAGAGACTCTACTTTCACAGAGTTCTCTACTTTCCTGAACTGCTGTAATCAAGCTTTTACTCCACCACTGTAGAAGTCAAATTGTTGCCACCTTTTCTCTTGACAATTCAGAGGTGTTATACCTCTGAGTACAAAGGTGGTCAAGTATCCCACCTTCAAATTCTTTCTTCCTCTGTCCTTCAGAAAATTGCAGTCACCAGGTTGCCCTCTACCTCTCTCATTCTCCTCTGGAGCTTCTGTTTTCTCCTCAGCATCGTCCATCAAGGTAATTCTTTCTTTTGTCTATACTGGCTCTGTTAGTACACTCATCCACTCAGGTGATCCTATGATGCATCTATACACTGATGAGGCACACATTTTCATCTCCGATTCACACCACTGGCCTCAACTCCAGATTCCAAATGTCTCCTCGATAAAGTTAATGGAAGGTCTCCCAGCCTCTGCATTTCTCTGTCACAGCAAAGCTTTTGTTAATGCCGGAGCCAGAGCAGTCATTTCATAAAGTTAGTCAAAGGCTATTATCACCCTTGCTTTGTAGCCCTCTCACGCAAAAGGAAAATTAAAGTCCCTGCTGGGATNGTTCCCTGGAGTCAGGAACTCTCTGGTGTTCTCAGGTTTTGGACTTAAGCCTCGTGCTTCTGGTTTTCAATCTTATTTTTACATTAGTCTCAAAACTTCTCCTTTTATACAGCACTGTTGATAAAACATCTAGATTAAAGATGAAAAGTTTCTCCACAGTGAGGGACATCCAGAGAGGTTCACAGATTTACATGGAGAAGAGAAAAGGGAGGAGGGAGTTAGATGTCACCCAGATGAGATGAGATGGAATCAATAGAGGAGAGAGCAAGCTAGCCAGTAATTACTTCCTTATGTGCACTCCACAACTGGACCACTCAGAGATGTTCACGGAGTTATACAGAGGAGAGAGAGGAAGGAGACAGAGGTGGCCAGGAGAATAAAAGCGGGGAATAAAAAGGGGAGAGACAGATCCAGCCAGTAATCAGTTCCCTAAGTGTTCTCCACCATCTGGAACACACAGAAATTCACAGAGTTGGGTAGATAAGAGAGGGGTTAGTGAGGAGACACAGGTGATCTGGTGGAGAAAAAGGAGAGTCGAAAGGGGGAGAGAGCAGTCAAGCCAGCAATCTCACTCCCAAGTAAAACTGGGTACTGAGAGTTGGGTTCTTAAAGGTACAAAATTGATAACAAATACCAAAAAGCAAAGATTAGAAATCTAGAGTACAGTTTGAAATTTCAAAAATACAATATTAAAGAAAAGAAGGAAAAAAAACCAAAATCACAAAAATCATATAAAAATATATATGAAGTTTGCTTTTAAAAAATAGGGTCTTTTTTTCTTTTTGCAAAGTGATAGTAGGTTATAAAAGTGAAAATTAAAGGAGTAATAGAGGTCTTTAAAAAGTTTAAATTAAAAAAAAAGAATGATCGTAAAAATAGTAAAAATATATCTCGGACTTTCTCTGGTATTGTGGGTATTGTGGGGTCAGTTCATTTTTGGATAGTTCTTTGGTCCGGCTTATATTTCTCAAGATCTATAGGTCCCTTCCTATGTAGTCGGTACCAATGACAGGGTTTTAATCTATTGCACCTGTCACTTCCAAGGTGGTTCCCTCTGTTTTAGCTTCTTCTGTTTGCTGGTCTCTTCAGTGTCTGATTTCTGCCGTGAGACAAAGCAGATGGTAGTGGATACTTCTTTTAGGCTCACTTGTTCAGTCACATTGTAGGGAGGGAAGGACGCTGCAAACAAATAACACTGGCTTGCAGGGTCATAAGTGTGCTCGAAGGGTCTCAGCCACACTGGGCCTGTCCCTTGCTCACAGTGCATGTACCCTCCCTGCCCACACTGCTCAGGCTCTAGGTTGCTCTGCCGGGAATGGTCCGAGGGCTGCCCTGGGCTGCATGCACCTCCCAGGTCTAAGCCGCTCAGGCTCAGGCACTCAGGTAGTCCTCAGAGGTGCAGACTCGGTTGGGCCTGCATTTTGTGCCCTTCCCAGGTCTGAGCAGCTCAAGTGATGGGGTATTTGGTGAGCGCGGTCGCTGCGACATTTCGCCTCCCCTATCCCTGCCGCTCGGTTTTCTGGGTGTAAAACAGGCGCACCTTCTCAGGCGGATGTTGTCTGTCCAGAACCTCAAGAAGTCTTAGTTACCAAAGAAGCCTGCTTACAGTTTTGTAGATAATGTCTCTCTGGGGCTGCGATTGCCCCATTCTGGCTCTGGCTATCTGTCATCAGAAGGGGATGGTCTGCAACCGGCTATCTCTGTTCAGTCCTTTGTTCTGTGCACAGGCCTGGCGGTGTCTTAGGTTAGGGCTGGCTTTTTGTGTGGTAGTTATCTCACAGTCTGGTTTACTAGCCCAAGTTAGTTAGCTCAGATTGCCCTCGGGGTATTCAGGCCAGATCCTTATGCTAAGCAATGCAGCCCAGGCCTGCCTGCTCAGGCCCCCTTGCTAGTGGTGGGTGCAGGCATCTGCACTGCTTCTCCACTGGGGGAGCTACCGTTGGGCATGGAATCCATGGGTTTTAATTATTTCCTCCCTGTTATGTTGCCCTCTGTGCTCCCAAGGCTCGCCACAGACTCAGCAGTGAGAGTGTTTCCTGGTATTTGGAAACTTCTCTCTTTTTAAGACTCCCTTCCCAGGATGGAGCTCCATCCCTACCTCTTTTTGTCTTTTATATTTTTTCCTACCTCCTTTCAAAGACAATGGGCTGCTTTTCTGGGTGCCTGATGTCCTCTGCCGGCATTCAGAAGTTGCTTTGTGAATTTACTCAGCGTTTAAATGTTCTTTTAATGAATTTGTGGGGGAGAAAGTGGTCTCCTCGTCCTATTCCTCTGCCATCTTTGCACTTTTGCACTTGATATGCAAGTGGAAAATGAGTTGTGCTAAACCATGTCTGTCTTTGTGCGTTATACCTTCACCCACTTATCCTTCGACCAGCACAACCAGGTCTGGTATTGCTATAGAAAATCTTGGTTTGACATATGTATATACAAAAATTTCAAAAATAAAAATAACCTATATTTGAAATGAAAATTTTATTAGGAAGAGGGTAAGGTAGTTATTGCAAGGATTTTTCATTATACAGTAGAATTAAAAGAAGGTATGAAGATGCATTGATTTCTCCAATGTCCTTGCTGATTAATATTTGAGGATTTGACAGGTAAGGAAGGTCATGTCTTAGGCTAGACAAAAATAAACACTAAATGTGCCAAACTACACTGATTTCCGCTCTGACCCCTGACCTTAAAAGGTAGGAAATTTCCACACACAGATACTCCATATCTGAAGATAATTAGAAACTTCAGATTGCTTGGCATTGTGCATAAAAACATCAAGAATATTGATTTGAATAAAAGCTAGATATTTAGATAGTATGCAGTATAAATATCTGCTCAAAGTTGACATGAATTGTGTTTTTCTGATGACATAGATATTTAGAAATTCACAATACATTTCTCTCTTTAAAAAAGTGTTTCAAAGTTTAGAAAACATTCAAACTATAAAGCTACATATTCTAGCTATACTAGGCATACTCTTGGCATTGTTTTGTATATAAGTTTAGTTTATTACTTCACTGTCCTTTATATTTTATTATATAAGCCTAAATTACAGTTTCCTTGTGCTCCTATTTTTTTCTCTTTTATGGTAAATGGCTTCATAGTTCTTTGTAAAAATCCAATCATCTCTCTTGTCCATATAAACCATTTCCTTAGAAGTGGCTATTTGCTCTGAGAGCTCACATTATTCTTGAAGAATTCTGCTTGTCTCTCCTTTGTGGGTAAAGATAAACTGTTGTACTTCTTGGAAAACAAAGCTACTGAAATCCTAGCTATAAGTCAAATAGTAGGACACAAGACTCTGCAATGGGAAAGGTCATTTCGTCATAGCTGACTAGATAGGATATGTATTATCAGAATAAATGAAATAAAATCCTACAAAATAAGCTGGTTGAATTTCAGTAAAATTTTGGAGAAAGTTGTATAAGCTGTCTTATATGAAACAAATTAAATTCTATCTCTAAGTGGCCTGTGCTTACATTACCATAGCAGATTGCATAAGGTTATTTATCAAACTAAAACCCAAAAATAAGTCACAGTGCTAGTTTTAAAAGTCCTCATGTTATTGTAATATAAAGACAATTGTATAATTTTTAGAAGTCATAAGTTATTTGTTTCTAGTAATCAAAGGGACCCATGCACTGCCTTTCCTGGAAGCAAAAAGTGAAAGTGTTTAGGTATATCTTTTCTCCTGTTTGTTTAAAAACTTGATGCTATTTTATAAATACATTTACTGTTGCTCAAAAAAGGTAAAAAAAAAAAAAAAAAGGCGAAAAAGGTAAAAAAAAAAAAAAAAGCGGGGAGGGGGAGAGAGAGATTCTGTTAGAGAAGTACAGGTTAGATTATACTGAGGTTTTCGAGCCTAAAATGCAGAGGGAGAAAAAGTGCACAATGCAGATTATCTGTTGAAAATGAGAAACCTGGTATCTAGGATTTTACTATAAGTGGTTGGTTGCCATGGTAGCAAGAAGTATAATAAATGTAGATACTAATGGAAAGTAAAATACCATGTAGTGATATCAGATAGGATCAGAGTAGCAAGAAAGAGTTTTAATTTCCTTCTAATATGGAAGAAAAAGAAAAGGGGAGAGAAGAGTGAGTTTTGTTGGGACAGATCAGAACACAACTGAAACAAGTCCAGAGTAGTCGGTTGAGAGCAAGGTTTGGGTGAGAGACTCGTACATCAAACTACTAAGAATGGACCACGCAGAGCCACTGCATAGAGGGGAGGGAAAGGCAGGGCTGAACTGTTGGGTCCCGGGTTTGCTGTGCCTTTGGATATAATACAGATGAAATGGTTTCATGGATGAATTTTATATATATACATTTGCGTATTTTTAATTTTTTTCTAAAGTAGTTATGCTCTGAAATTTTAGGACACCAGTGGATGAAAGATACACCAAAGTAATACCTTTTTTGAGAAAAAATATTTTACTTTTAGTATATTGTACACTCAACTTTAACAACAAAATGTGAAAAATCTAGGATTGATTTTATGTTATGACAATACTATACATATGTGTAATACATGTAAAATATAAACTGCAATCTGGATTAGCATCAACAAATGTCACATAGTATGTTTTTCTTTTGCTCTTCAGATTCCACAAATTGTCAGCCAAATGGAAATCTTACCACTCTGCTCCCTCTCAGAATCCTGCCCCCACGGCTATTCCCTCTTGTCCTTCACCTCCTTCCTCACCTCCCTCACCCAGCCCTACTCCTTGTGCCAGAATGAGCTTGAGGGACTTGTACTTCTTCAAGAATCCCTGGTCTCCTCCTGCCTTCTGATGTTAGAGAATGTAGTATTTTCTGGGGCAGTTTGCACTTCCCCAAACACCTTCCCCCATGAGCAACTTGTCCTCCTTTGGCCCAAAGTCCTGGGCTCAAATGACAAAGAATAGCAACCCTTTTGTTTGCACATGGGCATATAACTGGAGATGTAGTGACGAACACAAAGATTTTGCTGTGGCCCATTTTGTCTCACAGTGCCATGAAGGACACACAACACCTTCTAAACATCTGTAGGTTTCTGAAATTCTTGCCTTGTTCAAAGATACTTGGCCATTAGGTAAGCATATAAAGAATTCTGGTGTGTGATTTGCTTGGTCAACATGAATGCTCTCTTAGGGTTTGTCATCCAAGAGCTAGTCCCTTTTTGAAATTTGTGCATAAATACCACCGGGTCTTGTTAGGGTTTACTTGGGAGTACTGGTGATAGCAGGGTGCTTCTCCTCAAGTTGGAGGTAAGAATAGAATAGACAGGGGCTTCCAAGATGGCCCTAGTGATAAAGAACCTGCTTGCCAATGCAGTAGATATAAGAGATGAGTTCAATCCCTGAGTCAGGAAGATCCCCTGGAGAAGGGCATGGCAACCCACTCCTGTATTTCTTGCCTGGAGAATCCCATGGACAGAGGAGCTTGACAGGCTACAGCCCATAGAGTTGCAAAGAGCTGGATATGACTGAAGTGACTTAGCATGCATGCATACATACAAGAATGGGCAAACCTGGATATGGATGTTATTGTATCTTGACAGTCTATTGGGATTTGGGTGTTTTCTGTTGTTGTTGTGCTTTGTGCTCAGTCATTTCTGACTCTGCGACCCCATGGATTATAGCCCACTAGGCTCCTCTGTCCATGGGATTTCCCAGGTAAGCATACTGGAGTGGGTTGCCATTTCCTACTTTAGTAGCAGTAAAAACAGTAAAATAATAATCATATATTGATATCATTCATTTAGCATTTACTGTATACCTTCCTCTGTGCTTTATCTGAATGATCTCAAGATCTCATTTAATTCTCAGAATCAACCTGTGAGACCTGTGGTTTGACTCCTCAAGTTTCAGATGAGGCTTAGGAAAATTAAGTACCTCATCCAAGGACAAACTGCAGGCAAGTGGAAGAAATAGGATCCGCCTGGGAGCTGACAGAGGCCAACGGCAGGGCTCTTGGTGCTCGGCTGTCCTTTCCACCTTAAATTGTCAAAGTTATTGGTATAGAGTTGATGAAAGTATTTTTTTTCCTATTATAAGCTTCTAATGACTGTAAGATTTGTAAGGATAGCCCCCCTTTCATTTCTAGTATTGTAGTTTATTACTTTTCCTTTTTAAAAATTAGTGTGGCTAGAGATATATTAATTTTATGGCTCTTTCAAATAAACATGTTCTGGATTTTTTTTATGTTTTATTTTATTACTTTTCTTGCTTTGAGTTTAATTTGCTTTTCTTTTTCTAGATTGTAAATATGAGAAGTTAGAAATCTTAGACTTTTCCTATTTTCTGATACAAATGTTTATATAAGTTTTTCTGTAGGTGCTATCTTAGCTGAATTAAATACATATTGATATTTGTGTTCTAATTCACTCAATCTAAAATATTTTTGAAGCCCAGGTTCAAAACTAGGAATTCTCTTTTTTCTCTTCTTTTATCTAGTAGCCAAGTAGTTTTCAAATCCTATCAGTACTATATTTGAAATACTAGTCATAGTTTCTTCCCATTGCCAATATCACTACACTAGTCAAGGCCCATTTATGTTCACCACCAATCTCTTGCAACTCCTTTAAATAATTTTGCTGGATACCTGTCTTTTTCCCCATTCACTTCATCTTGTCCATTGATAAAAGCTGTTTAAAAATGAAAACAGTAAGCAACTGGTTTTGCAGGACTGTACTTAGATACTGCAGAATTAAAGGCAAATGGACCACAGACCCTATCTTTTCAGAAATCTGATCGTGTTCATCCCCTTTCCCAAAAATATTAAAGACTTACTGACTTCTCCCTCAGTATCTCCAATTCTTTCTACTTATATCCAAGATCGCTTCATGTAGCTGTGGAGCCTTTTTTATCCCTCTTAGATGAACTTTAGAGTGGACAGTGGTTCAACATAGACACCAAAGCCTTTGGCAAAATTTAAGCTTTTAAAATATTTCCATTGATATATCTACCTCGCATTTGAAAATTAAAATAATTTTTTTTTCTGTAACATGAAAGGAAAGTCTTTACATAGGACACAATTAAGTCACTTAGAAAACCTAAACTGAAACGACTACTGTGACCCTGGTAGCTTACACAGTAAAGAATCTGCCTACTATTCAGGAGACTTGGGTTTGATTCCTGGGTCAGGAAGATCCTTTGGAAAAAGGCATGACAACCTGCTCCAGTATTCTTGCCTGGAAAATCCCATGGACAGAGGAGCCTGGCAGGCTAATGGTCCATGGGGTCACAAAGAATCGGACACTACTGAGCAACTAACACTTTCACTGTGCTCAGTGCTACCAAATCATGAAAATGTGTGTCAGACCAGGAACAAAAATAGAGGCAAATATGGCAGAAGCCGTGTAACATAGAAAGGATGTTGCAACATACATAAAGTGTTATCACATACTATGTGAGGCCACACAAGCCGCTGCTAACATCTTAAGATGAACAGAGTGGTCATAAATAAATAAACAAATAAGTGAGCAAAACATAAAATTTGATATGGCACCTTAACACATGCTGAAAGTAAGATGGAAGTAACATTGACTTTGAGGTTGCAGTTGGATTCCTTTGAGAGACAGCTGTGTTAAAATATAATTGTGCACTAAGTGATTTATATGTGTGTGTGTGTGTGTGTGTGTGTGTGTGTGCAGTCGTTCCACTTGTTGGAAATGGTGTCCCTTCATTTTTGCTAATTGATCCCCTCCCACAGAACCCAGCAAAGTTACCAATAAAGGTTTGTGAACAAATGGAAAAAAAGAAAAGAAAAGAAAAGAAAAGAAAATGTGAAAATGTGTGTCAGGAAATCCAGCTAAGGTATTTTTCATCTCCACGCACAAGAAAGAATTTTGACACTTTTTTGAAATAATCACATTTGAAAAATGTTAATATAAGAATTAAAAATATATAGAGAAAGGAAGAATGATACATTTATTTTCCAGTATATGGCATGGACAGATGGATGAATAGATCAGTAGATGCATAGATGGGTAGCTATTATCTTTTAATTTTGTTACTAAAATAACACTGTAAGAAAGATGTTAATTTCCCTATTTTTACATTTGAAGAAAGGCTCAAAAGAGGTTAAGTAAATTACCCTTGTCAGTGTTTTGAGCTTTGGTTTTATTCCAGCTGACTGAATGAAACTTTGCTTCTCTGTTATGTATAAGCACACACCTCTCTGGCTGTAGCTCCTTATAATCCCTTCAAAGGGATTTAAATCTTTATAACATTGTATATACACATATGACACAGAAATTCTTCTTGAAGGGAAATACTTTTCTTTATTCATTATTGTTTGGCCCACTCTCTTTTTAGTTCCAGTTCCACTTATGGTATCTAGAAATATTCAGAATATATTTGTTAAATGAATGAATGGAAGGTTAATACTATTCTTATGTCTGTTCTGCAATGATTACTTCATGAAAATGTTATTCTCTATTTACTATTTGTAGATATGTGAAGCAGATTTATATACCTTACTTCATTTTACTCTCACAACTGATAGAGTTGATTCAGCTTATGGATGGAGGACAGATAGCCTGCTTAAGTTTATTCAAATAGTCAGTGACAGAGACAGAATTATAGAACCAGATAACTCCTTTTTAATGTCCAACATGCATACTTTTAATTCTGTACACCATGAACAATTCCCTTTGAAATTTTAGTAAATCATGGTTATATAATTTTACATCAAACTTGTGACTTTAGCAATTAATAAAACAATTAGAATCCTATTAACTCAATTTCCTCCATTAATGTTATAGTACTAGTTTAAAGTTAAGTGCAAGTGAGCCAAGAATCTAACATGAAGAGAAGAGGAATTTAAGAAAGGACTTCCGGGCACCTTGTGATGCCAGACTTCAAACATTTAAATTGCTCCCAGAACTTTTTGAAATGTATGCTAAGTACATAACATTTTTTTTTCCATTTCACATCAATGTTATTTTGAATTGAGTCATAAAGTTTTTGATATGAAATTTGATTGCTGTCAACTCAAGCTTATCTGTGAATGTTTTATTTATTTTTAAAATTGTGTACTTTCCCTTTACTTTCACTCCCAGGCTGGGTCCAGGCCTGGTTACAGAAGGGTTTTCTTAGAGATCAGTACAAGAGAAAGAAGAGTTCAAACATGAGAACCTGAGCAAATGCTTTACTAAATCAATATCTCAAAATCCTTTAAAAGTTAAAATGCTACTATGATTTCCTAAAGTTAGAATCATGCAATTTGGGTGAAATATATAAAGGTACATTTACAACATAGAATATTATGGAGCCACTTAACTCAGATAACCTGGAGTGATTTGCAATTTTCAGAAGTTATTGATGAGTGAAAAAGGCACACAGAGAGGCGTGACAGTTATTCTGTACACACCCTTCTAAATAATGTAAAATATCCCATGCAAGTTTGCCTATGAGTCTATGTCTCTAACAGCATGGAAAAATAGAGATTTTTTATACTTGGATGATTTCAACACATTACCTAGAACTTTGGTTAGGACTGTGGTGAAGGTGAGATATAGAGGGAGGAAACAGAAGCAATAAAGAATATGAGGCAATTATGTAAAAGAAAATAGCATAAACATTGTGTAAATGATCACAATTTATATAAAATTTTGTGTGTCTTTCATTTAGTAGTGTCCACGCAGAAGTATGGCCAAGATGAGCTAACCCACACCCAAGGTCAGGGGCAGCCACCGAGAGCGCCAAGCTGCGACGGTGCAGGAGCAGCCGAGAAGAGCTACACCACGACTGAGGTCAGGAGCAGCGGCCCAGCGAGCAACCCCACAGCCAAGAAGCAGCGGCTGAACAGATGCAGGAGGACCAAGAGAAGCTACTCCACATTCAAGGTCAGGAGGGGAGACCTCGTCCAAGGTAAGGAGCAGCACCTGCACTTTGCTGGAGCAGCCATGAAGAAATACCCCATGTCCAAGGTAAGAGAAACCCAAGTAAGACGGCAGGTGTTGTGAGAGGGCGTCAGAGGGCAGACACACTGAAACCACAATCACAAAAAACTATTCAATCTAATCACTCTAGGACCACACCCTTGTCTAACTCAATGAAACTGAGCCATGCCATGTGAGGCCACAAAGGATGGTGGGTCATGGTGGAGAGATCTGATAGAATGTGGTCGACTGGAGAAGGGAATGGCAAACCACTTCAGTATTCTTGCCTTGAGAACCGCTCCCCATGAACAGTATAAAAGGCAAAATGATAGGATACTGAAAGAGGAATTCCCCAGGTCGGTAGGGGCCCAAAATGCTACAGGAGAATAGAGGAGAAATAACTCCAGAAAGAATGAGGGGATGGAGCCAAAGCAAAAACAAAACCCAGCTGTGGATGTGACTGGTAATAGAAGCAAGGTCTGATGCTGTAAAGAGAAATATTGCATAGGAACCTGGAATGTTAGGTCCATAAATCAAGGGAAATTGGAAGTGGGCAAACAGGAGATGGCAAGAGTGAACATCGACATTCTAGGAATAAGCAAACTAAACTGGATGGGAATGGGTGAATTTAACTCAGATGACCATTATATCTACTACTGCGGGCAGGAATCCCTTAGAAGATGGAGTAGCCATCATGGTNGAAATTGGAAGTGGGCAAACAGGAGATGGCAAGAGTGAACATCGACATTCTAGGAATAAGCAAACTAAACTGGATGGGAATGGGTGAATTTAACTCAGATGACCATTATATCTACTACTGCGGGCAGGAATCCCTTAGAAGATGGAGTAGCCATCATGGTCAACAAGAGTCTGAAATGCAGTAAATGGATACAATCTCAAAAACGATGGAATGATCTCTCTTCATTTCCAAGGCAAACCATTCAATATCATGGTAATTCAAGCCTATGCCTCAACCAGTAATGCTGAAGAAAGTGAAGATGAACAGTTCTATGAAGACCTACAAGACCTTTTAGAACTAACACCCAGAAATGATGTCCTTTTCATAATAGGGGATTGGAATGCAAAAGTAGGAAGTCAAGAAACACCTGGAGTAACAGGCAAATTTGGCCTTGGAATACGGAATGAAGCAGGGCAAAGGCTAATAGAGTTTTGCCAAGAGTACACACTGGTCATAGCAAACACCCTCTTCCAACAACACAAGAGAAGACTCTACANACTAACTCAGTGAAACTATGAGTCATGTCGTGTAGGGCCACCCAAGATGGACGGGTCATGGTGAAGAGTTCTGAGAAAACGTTGTCCACTGGAGAAGGGAATGGTAAACTACTTCAGTATTCTTGCCTTCAGAACCCCAGGAACCATATGAACCGTATGAGTCAGATATAGTAACTAAGAAATGCTGTTAATTTAAACAAATTATAATCAACTAAAACTTAAAGCAGGCTTATAGGGAGAAACAGGTGACCTTCCTTAAGAGTCTGTGTTATATTGCTGCTTTCTGAAAACTAAACCTTTTTGACAAGGAAACGGTGTCGGTTATGACAGAATTTTTATAGTGATATTGCTCTGAGTGACAATGGCCATGCCTGACAAACATGTTCGTATATTGTTGACTGTTTCTTATTCACTGTTGCATCACTGGAAACTCTTTATCACACATTATGTACTGACTTCAGTAACTTGGATGAGTGCAAGAGGTAAAGTTTGAGTGACAGGCTTCCTGTTATTTCTTATATTTTCTTGGAAAGCCAGAACAGAAAACTTTCCTGGCGGAAGATTAGCTATAACACAACATTCTGAAATATAGTGTGATAAAATTTCTGTTTTCAGAATGGGACAGGAAGAAAAGATCCATTGGGTTTTCTTCCTTCTTACTGTAACCACAGCCACTTCCATGGTGACTTTGTGTCAGAAGCCTTTCATAAACCACTAAAGCCTTGCAAAGGGGAAGAGAGAAGGGAAAAAAGCAAGCATGGTAACACCTCCTCTCCTCATCTCAACACCTGGCCTCTCAGTTCTGTACTTAGCGCCTCAGTTTTGTGCTCATGTTTACAGGGTTACTGCTCTTGTGTTCTCCATGTTTCTCCTGATTCCGGACCTAATCCTTCCCATTTTCTAGGATGCTGTCAGAATGATTTTCCTAAAACAATTACGAGTTTGTTTTTCTCTAAGTCCTTAAATATATCCTATAGATATAGTCAATGTAGACACAGGCCTTCCAAGAGCCTACTTCCCCAGTCTGAAGTGATGACAGTGCTGAAGATGATGGTAACAACTATCCCAGATGGACCATCTTATTTTCCTCCTGTGAAAATAGTCTAGATGGCTCTTTTGTTTCATCTTCCCCAGAAGATCACACAGAAATTATGATTCCTTTCTTCTAACAAATAAAACTCAGCTAAGTTCTTTAATATGTTCTGAAACAACCAGCTACTGAGTGGTGGGTCCGTGCTCTGAGTTTGTCTTACATCAAAGTTCATATTCTCTCCTCTGTTGTCTCACCTCACAGCTTAGCCCATGAACCTACTTGGAACTCAGCAGATGCTTCTTGAGGTATATATACCCTTATACCTTTGTGCGGTTTGCTTTTACTGTCTAAAATACTGTTTTCCCTTGTCACTTGAAAAGTCATTATTCTTCCATCAAACAACTAACATCTCCTTTTTCTCTGAAGCCCTCCCTACTGTCTTTCCTGCCTAGAAGCATTTAGGTAATCAACTCCCTCTACAGCCTTCAGTAAATCCTGTATGTAACTCTGTTACAAAACCTAAATTATCACATTAATGATTAAGGTTTGCATATCCAACTCAGTTTTTGGACTGTGATTTCCCTTAAGGCAAATATCATGAATTATTCTTTGTACATTTTCTGCATTCTTTAAAAGTGATCTTAAGAAATTCCAAAACATTATCATCAAGGTATAAGAAGTATACTTTGGAAGCAATTTTATTTTGCATGTTTTGTGCATTGCACCACCTACTGTTGAGAGATATTTATCTCTGTTTAGTCATGGAAACCCCTGCTAATTATTATTATTGTTATTATTATTAATCTACTTGCTTGGCATCTCTGAATTGAATTCTTTTTTTTTTTTTTCCCAACTATTGGAAAACTTTTATTTATTTTTTAATTTTTTCTTTTTTTAATATAAATTTATTTATTTTAACTGGAGGTTAATTACTTTACAATATTGTACTGGTTTTCCCATACATCACTATGTATCCACCACAGGTATACACGTGTTCCCCATCCTGAACTTCCCTCCCTCCTCCCTCCCCATACCATCCCTCTGGGTTGTCCCAGTGCACCAGCCCCAAGCATCCAGTATCATGCATTGAACCTGGACTGGTGACTCATTTCATATATGATATTATATATGTTTCCTTGAGGATCCATTTCCCTGCTCTTCTACACTAATCAAGGTGTTTCCCTTGTATTGTTATGTGGACCTACTTTGGTTTGTGTGACTGTTGACAGGCCTGAGATGTTGCTAGTTTTTGTTTGGGAGCTGAGGCTCACATAAGTCTGGCTTTATGGGGGAAACAACATAGATAGTACCATCTTAGTTAGCATAGAAAGTTGCATAAAAACTAAGAGATGAATAGCCATTACTGAAGCACATTGTTCATGTGAATGCTATGTTTCAGATAGTCAAGGTAGAAATGAAATGGCAAATACCTCTGCTCAACTATATTCAGTTGTCTACTGCTGGCAGAAGGGATAGTGATGACCTCCTTGGCTTTCTTTAGTCTAGCTTGTGTATTTCAATTGTATCTTTTTGATCAAAAGGAATCTTCAAGTCCCTAATATCTGAGAAGAGAACCGATTTTCCTGCATCTATAATTTGAACCAGGAATGAACGGACGGTGTTAAAAGGAAGACCATCCTCTATGATTAGAAAACTTAGACTATGATTTCTCTATTTTGTACCCCAAATTAAAATTCACTTTGTAGATACTGAATAAAAGATGAAATATTTAATGAAGTAAATGAGAAGTACACTCTAGCCATTACTATTAAAAAAAAAGAGCAAAGAAAAAAACTGGAATTTTAGGCTAAGCAGTTTTTGAAACTATTTGAGATTTACATAAGTATTTATACTTTTGGATGTACCTGAATCCAATAAATAATTTATAATATCTTGTGAGTACTTACTATGAGTCTGACATCATGGTAAGTGTTTGAATTACTAGAATAAAATAAGAATCATTTCTTCTCTTAACAATCTTTGGATTCTAGTTGATAAAATTGATATATACAAAGACAATTATAACATAATGTAGAGACAGTTGAAGTACGCTATCTTATTATAAGACAGATCAATGGTCCCAGAATAATCTTATAAAGATAAAACATGTTACCATCTAGTTTCAAACTCTTAAGTATTTTTCTATTGTCCAGTGAGTAAAAATGGAATTTATTTTGAGGTTTGCTGTGATCTAAACCTTGAATACTTTTCTAAATTTATTCTTAAAGAACCATTTTAACAACTCCCTGCTTCAGCCATATCAAGATAGTCTGATTACAGTAATCTTCTCTTCCTCTGACATTATGTATAACATTATTTGATGTAATCAGGATATATATATATATATGTATATTACATGCCTATGTGTATGTGTTTAAGTATATATGATATTTGCACACATATACACAACTCCTCAACTCAATTTTAAATGCTCAGAAAAAGAAAACCTATGACTTAGATTTATTCTAGATTTACTTTTTGCTGACTCAACAGATAACGCATATAAAGTTGTGCTGTACAATATTTAGAGTGAAGAATAGAAAGGGAACGAAGAGAGAAGAAGGGGAAGTTAAGGTAGAACCAAGATAAGAGGGAGAGAGAAAATAGTGTTTGGCTTCAAAGACTGAGACTCTCATTAACTACCTGTGCTTCCCGCTGCAGCCATCACTTAGTCATGTGACTACTTTAAAATAATTTAATTAAATAAAATTCAACTACTCAGCCACACTAGCCACATTCTATGTCCTAGCTCTCTCTCTGACTAGTGCCTACAGTACTGGAAAATGCAAAACATTTCCATCCCTGGAAAACGTTCTGTTGGATAGCACTGATATACACAGCATATGATCAGTGCTGTTTTTATATGCTGATACTTTCCTAGACTTTCAGAAACCTTCAGATATTTTAAAAGTAAATGACATTTGTGTTTCAAGTAGTGTTTAAAGGAACTGTGTACAGAAGAGAAGCTTGGTGTGTTAAATTAACCCTATTTTGATAAGAATGTCTCAAAACTTGAATCTCAGTAAATGTTCGAACATCCCCAAGGGTTTCTCATCTTACTGGAGAAAATAAGGTTTGAATATATATTTATACAGTTCATAATCAGGTCATTAGGTGTTAGAAGCACTTCTTTGCAGGAAATTATTATAGATCGAGTTAAAGCAATATGTGTCCTGTGTTATTTAGATGAATATCATTTTAAGAATCATAAGTAGAGAAGTGATAACATAGTTGAGTATCCTTTTCTTGTAAATGAAAGAGGGTAAATTAAAATAATATACTTTGAAGGTTTGAAACTGGATTTTAAGAATATAGTCCTATTTACTCTGAGAATTTTGAAATCTGAAGTAGCTGATAATCCCATTATCCCAAGTCAAGTACAGTTTTTAATGTAGAATACAGCTTTTATAATTTGTATGTATTATATCTCACTTTAGAAAAACAAGAAGCATAAATGTGTGTATATTTTAAGCATCTGGGTTGACTATCCAGAATATTTTAAATGACTTTTATTTTGTATTAAAATTTTATGAGCCTTTTGATTTTATTCAAAGAGAATGTATTCCAAAGTAATATTTAAGAAAATTATGATGGCTATTCTTTATGCTTTTGTATAGTTTTTATCCTGATTTTAAAGCATTCACAATAATCTAGCTTTCTGTAGTTATTCTTTAGCTCTCAACTAGGAAAAGTGGTGCCCCTACCTTTTTCCCCTTCATCTCCCCTCTCTTCCTTATCCTGTTCTTTTTGTGAAGATTCAGTCAACATCTACTCTGTACCCCAAACTATATTAGTTTAGCATCATTGGCAGTACACCAAAGAGAAATGTTTTTTACCTTTCTGGAACTTACAGTATGGAACAGAGGAATTTAAAATTTATGCTGAGGTGCCAACATAATTCTCACATCATATTATATTATAGAGGCAAGTTAATATCACAATTAATAAAAGTTGCAGCTGCCAGAGGAATCCACCAACACTTTCTAAATTGGATTCTTCACAATATCACTTAGTTTGATATATTTTCAGCCAAGACAAAATTCAAGTCACTTCACTTAAAAAAAAAAAAAGAGAGAGAGAGAGAAAGAGACTTAAATTATACCCAAAAAAAGGCCAAAGGGAGGGTGTGGTTCCATCAAGACTTTCACTTCTGCTTCACCCTCTTCGGGCATCTGCTCTTGGCCTCAGAATAGTACACCATACAACCAAAGAAGAGAGAAACTTTTTCAGGATCTCTTATAATATATTATACTGTAATTCTCAGCAATATAGATTAGGTCACATACTCACAAATTAGTCTGTCCATCCCAACAAAATGCAGGGCACAAATGCAAAGAGAGGAAGTCCTTAAATGTTAAGAGGGCTACTCTCGACAAAAAAAGGAGAAAATGAAATTTGGGGATGCAATCAATATTCATTCTTTCCAGTGTAACTTGTACCATATTGAACATCCAATAAGAAAGGATGCTATAACTCTGAAAGTGGGGAAGTAAAGGGCAGTTCTTTTACAGAAGGCTTAGTTTTGTGGTCCTTCTTTTATAAGAAAAGGAAAAGTATAAAATATTATATTATATGCTATTCAGAATATTGTTTATCACTTATTTTTGCTTTCTAATTCCTAGGTGGCTTTGCTTGTAGAAAAACTCACATTAAATATTAGATGATTTATCAAATTCAAAACCAGCTGGTCCTACAACCTTTAATAGTTGTGTGTGCTGCAATATGTGGTTCAAAATCTCATTGCCACATCTTGATCTAGATCTGGAATGGGGATTTACAGCCAGTGCTTTACGTATGGTAAGTAAACATTACATATCGGTCGCTAATGACATTACTGTTATTGTCCTTGTTTTATCATTCCGTAAATTGCTTGGCTTTCACTACTTTGCTTCATAACTATACAGCACACTTCCTTGAGCTCAGAAAAATTAGCCTGTTGAGACTCTGTTGTGTAACTGAAAAGCATTTCATCAGGCACAAATCAAGATGATGTATATAAAGTCACATGGACAAACAATACACAAATACAAACTAGTCGTTGTCTTCTGATTAATAATACATAGTTCTAAATCTTAGTTATCAAACATTTGAAAATATGTTTTGCATGTATCTGTCGATTAAAACGCGCAACATGAGAGCTATAAGCTAAGTTTTATTGGGGGCAAAATGAGGATTGCAGCTCGAGAGACAGCGCCTCAGCTAGCTCTGTGAAACTGCTCCAAAGAGACAGGGGGGAAGGTCAGTATATTTGTGATTTGGGTGAAGGGAGAATACATGTAGTCCAGTACAATTTTTCCAGAAGGTTTCAGCCATCATCATGAAGAATTTTAGTGCTTTTATAAATATAAAGCAATATAAGAATTTGTTCTCATAAAATTGGCTCTTGAAAATACCTCTCTGAAGCCTGTCCTGCCAGTCTCCCTCACCCCTTGCCCCCAGCACAGAGTGCCTCATTTCTGCTCTCCACCCCAGATTCTTTTCAGGGGGCATGAAAAATCAGCAGCTGCAGCAACACATGATTTAATCCTTGTACTGGTAGAAGGCAAGTGCCAGTTTGTAGTTGACATGTCAAAGATTATATATTAGAAGAGGTGGTCAAAGTAGTTAACAAATAATTGCCTCAAATATCGCTTTGTCTGGGAGCTATCCATTCCCCTCAGTCTGACTCTAAAAGTATTCTCTTGATACCTCTAGATGATTAAGGTTGAATGAAATTGAATATAATTTCAGTGCAAAATATTCCACTCAAGGTATGCAGAAACACCCCTTACCTATACACTAACCAGGGTCACAGGAGATCTGAGCTCAGTGATGGAGAGGGTCAGGGAGATTTATTTCCCTTCAGACCTTCTTCCTAGGTTAGGTGACTCTGGGCCTACTAACATTTGAAACTTTTTTTCCACTCAGCTTTTCCTTTTCTAGCACGAAAGTGCTATATTCATTTCCCTAAAGATGCAACAGAGAAATGAACTGTAACAAATACTGTTTATTTCTGGAATGAACAGTAGATATGAACAAGTCCTAGACAATGGCCTGGGATTAGAGAAATCACTGATATTCTTAAAAGAATACATCTCTCCACTGAACAAAAAAGCAGAAATCATTATAGCTATTGTAAATAACAGTTATGACTTTAATATAAAATTGCCTTATTGAAGTGGTTTGAGTTCTTTGCAGAGATTACACAGAAGTTTTAACTAAATAAATCCATAGAAATAGAGGTAGTTTTAAAAAATATTAAATGAAAAACCTAAGGAAAGGCTAATTTCTTATTCCTTAGATGGTAGTTCATATCAGATGATTAATGTTTTTAATTGATCTTTGATGAGAACCTTGAGGGATAAATCCAATTAAGATATACATGGATGTGTGTATAAAATGAAATAAATTTACTTGACATTTTATTAAAATGAGAAACCCTTCTGGAATTTTAAAATATGGATGTACAGAAATAAATCTCTTTAGATAACCCAATTAAGAATTGCTTGAAATAATTTTGTAATAATACCATTGCTTGTCACACATATAAAATGCTAGTACATCTGTGAATAGCTCAGTTATAATTAAAAGCATTCTAGTAAAAATTCATCATGAAGATATATACAAATGAGTACCCTTTCCTTGTTTTTTTTTTTTTTTCTTGACAGTTGAATTCTTTTCTTTCTCTCAGGTATGAACATAATACCATTAATTTATTTTTAGGGAAATGGCTTCTTTAATAGAAAGATGAAGGAATTTAAGACTTGAGGTACCTGGCCTAATTCAATCAGCTAACAAATATCACAACCAGGACCATATATTCCAACCCCTAGATTTCCATTCTCTTCTCTGGCATATGTTACCATGGATAAAATGAGCCTAGAAATAATTTAAGCCAAACTTCCACTCAGTGTATGAATGCAGATCACTAAAGTGTGAAAAATAAAAGAAGGCTCCATTCTTTCTCTGATTAAATAGAGATTGGCACACTATCATCTATTTGAGTTTTAGATGTTTCTAACTTGTTAAGTTCTTTCTTAGTATTAAGCTGACAGTTGCCATTGGACAGCTTGCCATTGGACAGCTATCAAGCAAACATAATTCTAATACAATCTAACCAAAGTATAGTGAGATTTAAAATGAACATTTCTTGGTTTCATAGTAAGGTGTGTAATTATTGTTCTTGCTGGATACTTTTGTGATTTGTTAATATACATTCATCAGATGGCTTGTGTTCACAGGAATAATGAACACAGATCTTTTGGCATAGAGCAAAGGGGCTCCAGCTATGAAATGACCACAGGATTAAGACTTCCTTAAACAAACTAGTTATATTACATCCAATACTCCTTAATGTTTACTGTATTAAACCCTACAATTAAAGAGTGCATGTCCCAAAGAGGTTTGCCTGTCTTTTTGTAAACCCTATTTATTTATTTTGTCTCACCTGAACTAATATTAGAATCTAGCCAGCTTGCTTGCCTCCAATTTCTCCCCAATTCATTCTCCATATTGATAATAGGGTTATTTTTAGAAAATACATATTCTTGTACCTTTGCTATTATTTAGTTCAATTTAAAAAATATAAATAAAATTGAGGGATTATGTACGGAGGGCATTGAATGTCAAAGACTGGAAGAACTCATATAGGTAATGGAAAGTCATTTAAAGTTTTAAAACAGGATAAAAAAATGTGACCTCCAGAAGGTATTTTGGCAGTGCCTGACAGAAAAAAATCTACAAACGGTAAACTGGAAGTAAGTCAGACAGTTTTCTGTTTGTTCTCTCCTCTGTTACTGACAAACTGGGGCAAATAATATATTTAAAAAGTAATCCTCTGTTTCCTAGCCCATGAAACAATGGTGATACCACTATTTTACAAAAAGCAAATATATACATTTATGTAATGTTTCAAAATAAATCTGTTATCCCTTCAAAGAAAACATAAGGTAACAAAAATTATGGTGAAAGTATAGTAAACTACTCTAATTCTTAATATCTTTATATAAATATAGACATTTCCACACTATAGCTTCTCAAGTATTTTTTAGAATTAAAAATAATGAAAATGTAAAAATGATGTCCATGTTAGTATGTTAATTAAGATATGTGAGGATTAACAGGCATAACCTATTACTTTGTTAATGATAATAGGCAGATGGGAAGTTATAGAGTCTGTATGTGAGCATAATAGATAGAAAATAACCAAGATAATGAAATATCAGCTGTACAGCTTTTATAATTGCCATTCAGTTATTAATCCCATCAGTTTAATTTAAAGCAATATACAACATAGTGACAAAACCAATTCCTGGTTACCATGGTAAATTCAAACACATAGAGAAAGTCAACTCTGAGTCATCATTTCAAATGTTCAATTATTAACTCAATCAGCTTCGGTTAAAGGACCAACTACTGTATTACACAGGCAATTAATAACTACTGCAGAATAGCCAAGTGTTTTGCACACTTTCTCATTATTATGTGTCAGGAAATACTTGGACAGTATTATCCACATAACATCATCAACCACAGGGTCACCAGAACTGAAAGCTCTTATTCTAGGCTAATGAAATATTTGAATTTATAATGTAAATAAAAGTAAAAGATACAAGTATTAACCTATTAGGTTTTAAATGTATGAGGATTATAGCAATAGACCAAAAATGACTATTCTCTTACCTTTCTTAGTCACAGTGAATACTCTTATGCATAAAGAAACCCATTACTAAAGTTGAACAGCAACAGTAATTCAAATTTCATGGCTAGTTAAAAAAATCATAAACTTTTATCAACCAGTATAAATGTATTGATTTTCTTAACTCCAGGGTGCCAATATCAGTATCACCCACAGCTCTCTTCACACCCTACCCAATATGAATGTGTACAGGTATGTGCCTGTATGTTTAATGAGGACTCAGGGAGCAGAAAGAGATAAGGCAGATATTAAGCATCATTAGAAGATAATCATCCAGAAACCAAGAATTTCTGTCCCTTTAGATCACTCTTTTAACCCCCCTGAGACACAGAGTAGATTAATACTGGATATCTGTTCCATGAATTGGGTTTCCCAGGTGGTGCTAGTGATAAAAACCCACCTGCCAGTGCAGGAGACATAAGAGACATGAGTTCAATTCCTAGGTCAGGAAGATCCCCTGTAGAAGGGCATGGCAACCTGCTCCAGTTCCATGAATGAAAAGAAAATGGTGTTTGGTTAAATAAATGTATTTCTGGAATATGTAATAATGCTAGTGCCTTTGGGGTTGGGATCTGACCAGGAGAATTTTAAAAGGGCAATTCCATAGATGTTTGAAGCAAATTAATCTGGTTGTATATTTTGCCAGATAAATATCACTTGAGTATGTAGGCTCTCTAAAGTGCATTCTGTAAAAACTCACTTCACATTTACATTCACATAGTTAGTCTTTAGAGTCCATAGTTTTAAAGTAATTTTTAAAATCCCCTATAGAAGGAAAAGTCTTCCCTGGTTGCTCAGAGAGTAAAGAATTCACCTATGATGTGGGAGACCTGGGTTCTATCCCTGGGTTAGGAAGATCCCCTGGAGGAGGGCATGTCAACCCACTCCAGTATTCTTGCCTGGAGAATTCCCATGGACAGAGGAGCCCAGCAGGCTACAGTCCATGGGGTCGCAAAGAGTCGGACATGACTGAGTGACTAAGCACAGCATAGAAAGCAAAAGAAGTGATCTGGCAGCAAACAATAAGCTAATCAATAGTCTAAGTGTTCATATCTGGTCCTTTTCATTTATTTGGTTCCTTTGTACATAAATCATCAAGAAAAAGAATGTATTCATAAAATCAGATTCTGTGTTAAGGTCAAGGTTTTGTTGAGGAAGGCAAATTATCTTTCAGAATACTCTTAGAGTAAAAAGTTTTAGGTTAATTTATCAATTTTCTTTTATTAATGTATGAACATATTAACACTACTCAAATTTTTCTCGTTTTTGGTTGATTCACTATGGGTTTTTCTATTTTTTCTAACAATTTTGGAAGTCCTCCATTCATTTTTAATTTAAGAAGAAAGTATAGACCACCTCACTATAGCTAGATGTCATTACTCAGCTAAATGATATATATTCAGGACAAATATGATTTCACAATCTAGGCAGAGTAGGTTAGCAATTAAATGGTGAAAGTAGAAAGTGAAGTCGCTCAGTCGTGTCCGACTCTTTGCAACCTCATAGACTATAGCCTACCAGGCTCCTCTGTCCATGGGATTTTCCAGGCAATAGTACTGGAGTGGGTTGCTATTTCCTTCTCCAGGGGATCTTCCCAACTCAGGGATCGAACCCGGGTCTCCTGCCTTGTAGACAGATGCTTTACCATCTGAGCCACCAGGGAAGCCCAACAATTAAAAGGTACAGAGGTCAATTTAGAGATAGTTGTGGCCTAAGAAAGAACAGTGTGAAAAGTGTTTGGTGAGGGCCTGTAAGAGTTGAAGTTGTGAAGTTAACCAGGCATAGATCATTTTAAAACTTATCTTATTTAGATATTCTCATGATGTAATGGGGTGCAGAAAATGGCATGATGACTGGTTTGGTGAATGAAAAGTTGGTAACACTGTAGGTGATAAGTGCGAGAAAAAAGACACTAGAGAAAATCTGACAAATTAGAAGCATAATTTGATAGATAAGCCCCAAATGATGAAAACCTTATTTCAGCAGAAGTGGTAGAAAAGTTGGAAAGAAGATAACCACAGGAGATGATAAGCTGATATAATTGACAGTACTTGGTTATTCTTGGAGGTTGGTGACAAGGAAGCGTCTGGGAAGATTATAGAATAACTTGAGATATTGAATGAATAACAGTAGTAGCACTAACTGAGAAAGCGATAACAGAAGAGAGATTAAGTTTTGGACAAAAAAAATGATATCAACTTTGGGCACTAGATTTAAATTGTCAAATTGTAAGTAAAAATTTTCAGGAGGCAGATAAATGTATAGTGTTGCAATTCAAAAGAAGTCTGGAGAAGGATAACATTTGAAAATGATCAGTGTAAATAATAACTAAGTCTGTGGGAGAGATGAGGGTATACTGGAAGAGTGATGAAATACTGTTCATTTGTTTTTGCTTTTTTGTGAAAAAAGTCAGGAAAAAGTTATGTGGAAATGCATTCATTTATTTATTTTTATAGGGAAAGTCATGTAGAAAACTTAAGAAAGTTATGTGCCTCTCACATTTTAGGACTTCTCAAGCAAATGACTTTTAAGATATCTGTGTAAACAGTAAATAATTATGGGATACAGAGAAATTGTTAGAATTTTTTTACAAATTGCACAAAATTGACTCATCCCGCTCTTCATATTTCCTCCTCACTATAGTATAATTGTCAGGAGAAACTAAGGATATATTTCACTGATTCTCTAACTGCAAATTGGAAATGGACTTAAAAGATGAAATTGTTTAAAATGACTATTGAACCCATTGTTTAAAAATGAGATTCTCCATTCTCTACCCTGCTGCAATAAATTAAGACAAAAATCAAAGTAGTTTAAACAATGAAGAAATTAATTAACTTATATGCAGAGGCTGGATTAATTTAAATGCCAGGCTGGATTAAACTCAAGCTGGAATCAAGATTGCTGGAAGAAATATCAATAACTTTAAATATGCAGATGACACCACCCTAATGGCAGAAAGCAAAGAGGAGCTAAAGATAAAAGCAGAAGAGAGTGGAAAGATGGCTTAAAACAACATTCAGAAAATGAAGATCATGGCATCCAGTCCCATCACTTCATGACAAATAGATGAGGAAATAAATGGAAACAGTGACAGACTATTTTCTTGGACTCCGAAAACACTGTGGATGATGACTGCAGGCATGAAGTTAAAAGATGCTTGCTCCTTGGAAGAAAAGTTATGACAAACCTAAACAGTGTACTAAAAAGCAGAGACATTACTTTGTTGACAAAGGTCTGTATAGTCAAAGCTGTGTTTTTTCCAGTAGTCATGTACGGATGTGGGAGTTTCGCCATAAAGGAAGCCAAGCACTGATGAACTGATGCTTTCAAATTGTGGTTCTGGAGAAGACTCTTGAAAGTCCCTTGAACTGCAAGGAGATCAAAACAGTCCATCCTAAAGAAAATCAACACTGAATAGTCATTGAAAGGACTGATGCTGAAGCTGAAACTCCAATACTTTGGCCACCTGATATGAAGAGCTGACTCACTGGAAAAGACCCTGATGCTGGAAAAGACTGAGGGAAGAAGGAAAAGGAGCGACAGAGGATGAGATGGTTGGATGGCATCATCGATTCAATGGACATGAGTTTAAGCAAATTTCATGAGATAGTGAAGGAGAGGGAAGCCTGGCATGCTGCAGTCCATGGGGTCACCAAGAGTCATACATGACTGAGCAACTAAGCAACAACATTACCAAAAGACTAGTTGTAGGGGGAGGCTTACTGATCCAGTGATGTGATGATGTCATCAAGAACAATATGTTGCCCTGTCTATGTGCTTTGACCTTGGCTTCATCCTGAGGTTGGTTTCCTGGATGATTCCTCATGGTGGTAGGATGACTGCCAATATATCACACAAGATTACATGCCTCTATGCTCATATCACAGGTATAAAAAGAGAGGCTTTCTGCACCTCTCTCTTATGAGCAAGTAAAATCAGCCTCTAGAGCTTCTGATTAACCTCTGAGGAGAGTTAGTATCATTAGCCAGCATTTGACTGCTTGATAGGAAGTATTCTGACACAAATCAGACCCACTGCTAGAGTTGAGGGGCGAAGTTAGGTTTACTCGGCCATATGGATATAGTGGGAAAGGGTAGAAATATATACAGATTCAGGATCTAAGACAACATAAAGTGGAGTGATTGTTTAGGTGGTCAACATCTGCTTCAAGAAGCTTCTATTTTAAATTATATATATTCACAATGCTAATAGCTTTAGAGAAAGTACCAAGACAAGTGCTAGGTACATTGTATCAATTATCACATTTAATTGTCATAACTGTATTTAGGTAACATGATTATATCCATTTTGCAGTTGAAGAAACTGAAATTTGTAGAGATTATGTCATTGTAGTCCAACAAATGCAGGTCTCGATTCCAGTTTTGTTTATCTCCCAAGCTATTTGCTATGACATTTCATTCAAGTGCAAGAAAAACTCTTTGTAACTTCTGCTTCATTTCCCTTTTGTTGATAAAGATATTGTTTCTTTCCAAACAATTGCCCAAGGCCTACTAGATGACCTTAAATCTTCAGGTGTTTGAGAAACATCACTCATTAGAAATCTCCTTTTTCTTATTGTGACTTTCCATCCTAGAGGTCCAGGCACATGAAGTCACATGCTCAGAAAGCAATGTAGATTCTGGGAGTCTCTTGTACACAATAGGATATATGCAGCAGTTGTACTGAGAAGCAGGCACAAAAATAATTCTCTCACAGCTCCTGCTTTATTAGAGGTGCTCACAAAGAGGGGGAAGCCTGGAGCTTCTTTCTGGAAATACATTTGTTTCACAAGTTAGAACCAGGAAAATGGATCAGAATTTAGACTCAGGCTGCTGCTTGACAGCTAGTCTTCTAGTTTAGCAATCCTGCTCAGGGAGTCCAGCCTTTTAAAGGCATTAGATAGAAGGAGAATGTTCTTTTTCTTCACTGGCTATACATTAGGCCAAGTGAAGGAGAATCTCTTTTATATCTGACTTGGAAAATGAGGGTGGAGAGTTTCTTTTGTGAAACATCTCTTTATTAAAAACTTCTCATACTAGATGAGAGAGATCTGAAAAGTGAGCAAAAATACTATCAAAACTTTCCATTTCAAGATGCTTGCTATGTTCTCATCTAATGAATGGTTAATTTCATTCCTTATATTACTTGATCAAAAGTTCATATATCAAGCATTTGCATTAAGAAAGCCTTGGTTTTGATCCTTTTAATGGAGGTTTGTTTTTTTTTTGTATAATTTAGGAAGTGATTGAAAATTTCCATCACTAAGCACAATTAGTAGTTGGGAAGGAGGTAAAATGCAAGAAAAGGAAGAGGATTATTTTCTTTTTCAATAAGCTATTTAAATATAGCTTATTTCTAATGGAAACTATGTTTATTCACTTTAAAAGAAAATTTAGTACATCAAAGGAGTTATATCCATAGAATGAAATGTGAATCTTTCCATAAAGTGGATGATAGTTGAATAGGGAAATATGATTTGTATTTAAATAACTAAATACACTGTAAAATTGTAATCACCAGATAAAAGGTGCCATCAAAAGTGTGGTATTGCCAAGTATTATATTCAACTGAGTAATCAGAGAAGATTTACTGGGCAAGCAGACCTTGAGCTCAATTTGAGGATTTGGACTTGCAGATAAGAAAGGAAGCTTCTCTGCAGGGAGTGACAATATCACCAGGCAAAATAGGACAGCAGGGAGTATGACTAGCTGCAAGCTGGTAGACCAGTCTGACTGGAGGAGGATCCTGTAGGACAGTGTCTGGATCCTTGTTTCTTCTTGAGGGAAAAGCTTGACCTTATCTAAAATTAAAAATATTTGAACTTTAAGAGATGGTGAATATGTTCCCAGTCTTTAAGTTTTCTCTCCATCAGGCACATGAACAAAACCAAACCAGACTTTTGTTCTGAAGCATGAAATGGGTGTTGAGAGAGGCAGTGAAGCTGAGCTCGGCCCAGCTGACACTGGTCAAGAGAGATAGAAGGGAGAGAGTTTGGTGGGAGTGGTGAGGAGTTCTGGCAATAGTGTCTCTGAAACCCTGCTTATCCTTGCAGTGGATTTGATTTGCTCTGTCTACCTAGTACTTTCAAATGTTAAATTTGAAAATAAAGGTTATTTGAGAGGAAAAAAAGCTCCATAGCTGCATGGAGAGGACTTCAATATTTAAGAAAGAATTGGAACTTCTTAGGGAGAAATCAGTAAGTCTTAATATTTGGGGGAAAATGGAATGAGCATGATCAGATTTATGAAAAGGTAGGCTTTGTGATTCATTTGCCTTTAATTCCTCAGGATCTAAGTATAATCTTGCAAAACCAGTTGCTTACTGTTTTCACTTTTACTTGTTAGACACTTAATACCAATGAAGTGAATAGCAATAAATGGGTGACTGGAAAACTGATTCAGAGGCGTTTCAAGAGACTGGTGGTGAATGTAATTGGAACTTGGCTAAAGCGGTGACATTAGCAATGGGTAGAGGCTATGACTAATAAATATTTCAAAGGTGGAACTGGCAGGATTTGAAAGCTGTTCAGCTATTAGAGTCAAGGAAGAGATCAAAGAGAATTCTTAGTCTTGAACCTGGTATGTTTGAGAACTTGATGGTGTAAAGAACATACCTGTATAAGGAAAGCAACAGGAAATACGATCTTAAGCATGAGGATGCAAATCCACAGAGGAGCCATTTTCAACATTTTTTAAAATTGTTCTCTATTCATTTTCTTATACTCAGTAGTTCCTGAATATATAAATATAAAGGTATTTTAATTAAATGAATCAAATGAATCAAGATTGCCAGTGGAAATATTAATAACCTTGGATATGCAGATGACACCACCCTTATGGCAGAAAATAAAGAAGAACTAAAGAGCCTCTTGAAAGTGAAAGAGAAGAAGGAAAGAGTTGGCTTAAAACTCAACATTCAGAAAACTAAGATCATGGAATCTGGTCCCATAATTCACGGCAAATAAATGGGGAAGCAATGGAAACAGTGACAGACTTTATTTTGAGGGGATCCAAAATCACTGCAGATGGTGACTGCAGCCATGAAATTAAAAAATGCTTGCTCCATGAAAGAAAAGTAATGACCAACCTAGACAGCATTTAAAAAGCAGACATTACTTTGACAACGAATGTCTCTCTAGTCAAAGCTATGGTTTTTTCAGTAGTCAAGTATGGATGTGAGAGTTGGACTACAAAGAAAGCTGAGCACTGAAGAGTTGATGTTTTTGAACTGTAGTGTGGGAGAAGACTCTTGAGAGTCCCTTGGACTACAAGGAGTTGCAACCAGTCCATCCTACAGGAAATCAGCCCTAAATATTCATTGGAAGAATTGATGTTGAAGCTGAAACTCCAATATTTTGGCCACCTGGTATGAAGAACTGCCTCATTTGAAGACTCTGATGCTGGGAAAGTTTGAAGGCAGGAGGAGAAGGGGACGACAGGGGATGAGATGGTTGGATGGCATCATCGACTCAATGGACACGAGTTTGAATAAACTCCAAGAGTTGGTGATGGACAGGGAGGCCTGGTGTGCTGCAATCCATGGAGTCACAAAGAGTTGGACACGACTGAGTGACTGAAGTGAACTGAACTGAATCAAATTGGTTTGTCGGAGCAATGTGTAATTTCCTCAGTTCTGCCCTGCCACACCAAAAATGTGAAGCAGTGATTCAGTGTTACAGCTTGGTTACAGCTCAGTTTTATTTGGCAAGCAAAAGAAAATACATGCTTGAGTTGTGAGGGTGGGCCAACCCAAAAGATGCTAAGAGAAGAGGCTCAATCTTGGCTCCTCTTTGTATATGTTTTTTCTCCTCCCCCGAGCCTGCCCTATGTAAATTGATCTAGCCAGGAGGGCTGTGTGTTTCACCCGAGGTTCTCACTCTGGTCCTCGGACCTTCGTTCGATTTTCAGGGGCTTTTTCCTTTCTTTGTCTTTTAGCTACCACAATTTTGGACTCTTTTTTTCCTATACTAACTACCTAACAGGTTAAAAGTCAATAATTTATTGTGAAATAATTACATTCTCTGTTCTTTCGTGTTTCATGTTTTTTTATTTTATTGAAGTGTAGTTGCCTTACCTTGTTGTATTTAATTTCTGCTGTACAACAAAGTGACTAAATTATATATATATGTTCTTTTCCATTATTGTTTATCACAGGATAATGAATATAGTTTCCTGTGACCCTGTTGCTTATTCATCCTGTAAATAATACTTTGCATCTGCTAATCCCAAACTCCCAATCCTTCCTTTCCCATCCTCTCTTTCCCTTAAGTTCAGTCACTCAGTTGTGTCCAACTCTTTGCGACCCCATGAACTGCAGCACGCCAGGCCTCCATGTCCATCACCAACTCCCGGAGTTCACTCAGACTCATGTCCATCGAGTCAGTGATGCCATCCAGCCATCTCATCCTCTGTCATCCCCTTCTCCTCCTGCCCCCAATCCCTCCCAGCATCAGAGTCTTTTCCAATGAGTCAACCCTTCGCATGAGGTGGCCAAAGTACTGGAGTTTCAGCTTCAGCATCATTCCTTCCAAAGAAATCCCAGAGCTGATCTCCTTCAGAATGGACTGGTTGGATCTCCTTGCAGTCTGAATCTGTTTTCTGTGTCTGAGAGTCCATTTCTCTTTCATTGATAGGTTCATTTGTGTCATAGTTTAGATTCCACATTTAAGTGATATCATATGCTACTTGTCTTTCTCTTTCTGACTTATTTCACTTAGTATGATCATCTTAGTTGCACCCATGCTGCTGCAAATGACATATTTCATGCTTTTTTGATGGTTAATGTTCTATTCTCTGTGTTCAACATCTTATTTATTGAACACTTAGGTCATTTTTATGTCTCGGCTATTGAGGAAACTGCTGCTAACAACATAGCAGTACATGTACCTTTTCCAATCATAGTTTTAATCTGGGTATATGTGTGAGAGTGGGATTTCTGGATCCTATGGCAATTCTATTTTTGTTTTTTTCAGGAAACTGTGTAGTTTTCGGTAGTGCCTCACCAATTTACATTCCCACTAACAGTGTAAGAGGGTTCCCTTTTCTCCACACCCTCTTTAGCATTTATTACTTACATCCTGTATCCTGTATCGAACCTAGACTGGTGATTCATTTCTTACATGATAGTATACATGTTTCAGTGCCATTCTTACAGGCTTTTTAATGATGACCGTTATAACTGGGGTGGCTCAAATGGTAAAGAATCTGCCTGCAATTCGGGAAACCTGGGTTCATTCCCTGGGTTGGAAAGATCCCCTGGAGGAGGGCATGGAAACCCACTCCAGTATTCTTGCCTGCAGAATCCCAATGGAGCCCGGGAGGCTGCAGTCCATGGGGTTGCAAAGAGTTGGATACAACTGCGACNTTTAATGATGACAGTTATAACTGGGGGCTTTTCTGGTGGCTCAAATGGTAAAGAATCTGCCTGCAATGCGGGAAACCTGGGTTCATTCCCTGGGTTGGAAAGATCCCCTGGAGGAGGGCATGGAAACCCACTCCAGTATTCTTGCCTGCAGAATCCCAATGGAGCCCGGGAGGCTGCAGTCCATGGGGTTGCAAAGAGTTGGATACAACTGCGACAGACCATACAGAAGCATGGCTGAGAGGGGCTACCCCTCGCCCAAGTTCAGGGGTGGCAAGGAGAGTGCCGGGCTGCGTCAGCACAGGAGCGGCTGAGAGGAACTACCCCACATCCGAGGTCAGGGCGGCAGCCAAGAGAAGCTACCACATGCCCAAGGTCAGGGGAGACAGCTGAGCGAGGAAACCCCACGTCCAAGGAGCGGCGGCTGCACGGCTGCAGGAGGGCCGAGAGGAGCTACTCCACATTCAAGGTCAGGAGGGGTGGCCGTGAGGAGATACCCCTCGCCCAAGGTAAGGAGCAGTGGCTACACTTTGCTGGAGCAGCCGTGAAGAGATATCCAACATCAAAGGTAAGAGAAACCCAAGAAAGATGGCAGGCGTTGTAAGAGGGCATCAGAAGGCAGACACACTGAAACCATATTCAGAGAAAACTAGCCAATCTGATCACACAGATCACAGCCTTGTCTAACTCAATGAAACTAAACCATGCCCTGTGGGGCCACCCAAGACAGGAAGGTCATGGTGGAGAGTTCTGACAGACTTTGGTCCATTGGAGAAGGGAATGGCAAACCACTTCAGTATTCTTGCCTTGAGAACCCCATGAACAGTATGAAAAGGCAAAATGATAGGATACTGAAAGGGAAACTCTGTGGGTCACTAGGTGCCCAATATGCTACTGGAGATCAGTGGAGAAATAACTCCAGAAAGAATGNAAAAAAAATGACCTTTACGATCAACACACAGACAAATCAGTCACTCAAAAAATTTTCTCTTGATCATTTGTAATCCTTGCCCACTAGTGCCTAACTCAGAATAACCACTTATCTGCTTTCTGGCACTATATTTCCCACTTTATATGTTTTGTATAAATGGATTTCTGGAGAGATGTATTCTTTGCTTGCTTTCACTTAGCTTAGCTATTTTAAGATTAGGGCTTGTCTGAGTGTGTATCATATGTAGTTCATTCTTTTTTACTGCCAAGCGACATTCCATTATATGGACATACCCCAGTTTATCTATTATTCATCTATTGATGGACATCAGAATTGTTTCCAGATGGAGATTATGAATATTCATGTACAAATCCTTCTCTGGACTTAGGCTTTTTTTTTTTCTCTCTCTTGGGTAAATACCTAGGAAGGGCTAGGCCATATGGTAGGTGTTATATGTAACTTTTAAAATGAAATTTGCCAAGACTTTTCAAAGTGATTGTAACATCTGATATTCCCATAAGCAGTTTCTGAATTTCTGGTTCATTCATATCCTCATTAACTTTGGGTTTAATCAACCTTTTTAGTTTTAGCCACACTAGTAAATTTGGCTTGGTAAATCTCAGTGTGATTTTGGGGTCACAAATGTATCAGGCACGACTTAGCAACAAAACAACAACAAAAGACTAACAATGTTGAGTGTCTTCCGTGTTGACATATGCTATCCACGTGTCTTCTTAGGTAGTATCTCTATTCAAATATCAAGTCTATTCTTCAGTTGAGATTTGAGAGGTGGCCCTTTCCTCTGACCCCTCAGTAGTAGCTCTATTCTCTCTAATAGAGAAGATGGCTCAGCACCCAGGACCTGAGCTCTCTGGTTCCCTGTTAGCAGCAGCAGCAGCCCTGCACACCTCTGAGCTGTATTTAGCATTGTCTTTCGTTTTCCTGAAGGTTAACAGGTGTTCACAGCTGAGTGGCTCTCTTGGCCCATATCCTGCCTGTAAAGTTCGAGAATCCCCAAACCCTTTTTCATGTCATCTCATCTCTGCCCCACTTTAATCCAAGCCAGCAGTGTTTCTGCTTCAGTGGTTGATTGCTTGCATGAGCTGCATGTCTAATCTCTCCAGCAAACTTAGTGTAGTCAGACCTTGGCCCTGTTTCAGAACTTGAAACAGGAATTTAACAGTTCCTTTTAAAATTATTCTATTTTTCTCATATTAACTAAATGCAGCAAGGAGAAACTGGCTGTGTTGTCAACACTTTGCTAGGAAATCTTAGCTGTTTATCCAAAGTCATCATTTAAAGTTTCACTTTCTACTCAGCAGCAGAAAATAATGCAGCTCAGATTTTTGACACTTTACAAAGTCATAAATATCTTGATATGTGGGCAAAATGATGAAGAAGAAAAACTCTGAGCTTACCTCCTTCCATGACTTCACAATGGAATATTATTCAGCTGTTAAAAAAAAAACCCAAAGTATGTGACAACAGATGGATCTAGAGGGTTTTATGCTAAGTGGAATAAGTCAGATAGAGAAAGAAATACCACATGGTCTCACTTATATGTAGAATCTAAAAAACAGAACAAACAAAACAAAAATGAACTCAAAGATACAGAGAACAAATGGAGGTTTTCAAAAGGGAGGGAGGTAAGTTTGTGTCAGGGAATTAAGAGGTGCAAACCTTCAGCATATGATAATTAAGTCACAGAGGTATAATATAGAGCATAATGAACATGGTGAATTGTATTGTAATAATGTGGAGAAGGAAATGGAAACCCACTCCAGTATTCTTGCCTAGAGAATCCCATGGACAGACGAGCTACTGGTGGGCTACAGTCTTGGAGTCACAAAGTGTCAGACATAATTGAGTGACTAAACAACAATTGTCATAATGAACCATAATGTCATATGGTTTACTAGACTTGTGATCATTTCATAATATTTGTGAATTTCACATCCTTATGTAGTATCTCTGAAACTAACATAATATTGTACAACTGTATTTTAATTTTTAAATTAATATTCTATTATATATATATTTATCATAAAATTAATGTTTCAATTAATATATCTTTCTATATATTTAGGCTTTCCTGGTAGCTCAGCTACTAAAGAATCTACCTGCAATGCAGGAGATTTGATTCCTGGGTTGGGAAGATGCACTGAATAATGGATAGGCTACCCATGCCAGTATTTTGGCCTGGAGAATTCCATGGACAGAGGAGCCTGGCAGGCTAGCAGGCTACAGTCCATGGTGTTGCAGAGTCAGACACAGCTGAGCGACTTTCATTTCATTTCACTTCTATATATTTAAATATACATACTTAATACATAGATATCATCACACTGAATATAAATTTCTTTTTTTGTTAATACATTCAGACAGCCTATTTTAATACAAATATACATGCACATAATTCTTTTTAATATCACAGGTTATTTTTTAACATACTGTAAGTATATTATATTTTTTAATATTTAGTTTCACATTCTTCTCCATCCTCTAATAGTTGTATAATCTTAGGGCCAGTTACTTATTTTTTCTGTACCCATTTCCCTATTCATAAAAAAAAAAAAACCTGACAGTGATAAAATATCTCCCTCATAGGTTGATTATAAGAATTGAGTTATAACCCATGCGAAGCTACTGAGGCAATATATGGCAGAGAGTAAAGATTAACTAATTACTGCCTATTATTTATTACCTCCACGATTCCATGCCAGTTCTTATGCCTGTGATCAGAACTCCTGGTCAGGAACCTTCTTTTGGCATTGTTAGGAGTGAGGTATTCCTTCTACATAGAGTCTTTCTGCTCTTGTTAAGTCCTCGTTTATTCAGCACTTTAGCCCATCACTCAGGTAATCATAAGATTCACCACTGACAGTGTAGAGAAGCAATTCTGGATTATATGGCTGTCAGTTTTCACTGTCCTAGCATTTTCCTCTTCAACTGCTGACTGCCAGGCCCTACACTACATGGCACCCTCTGAAATTAGCAATCTGACACGTTGCCCAGAAATATCCTGCTGTAAAGTAGCTATGCCACTTCACAGTGGCCCTGATAGTCAACCCTGTAATATGCCATCCTAAAGGGTCTCCATCTTCAAAGTATCAAACATAAATTTTAGTTAAAAAAATGTTTTTAATTCATGTTCTTTTTATTTTAAGAGAAGGAGTAAATCATTGAAATGAGATCAAAGGGTAAATTATCAGATTGGTAAATTCCCAGGAGGTAGCAAACCATGCTTTGAAGTGCAGGGTAGGATAACATGTATTCTCATTTTAAATGTATTAATGAAAAATTGATTACTCGTTAAATCCATCAATTTGAGTCATCATTTTTTCAATCAAATAAGCTGTTGGTGAAACAGAACTCTATACTTTTAAGCATAATTTGATAACTTCATCAGTAATCTAGATGTGAGTTTCTTAAATCATCTCCAGTTCAAATTCTCTGGTAAGATCCATTTGGACAGGCATAGAAAATAATTCAATATTTGTTATTTTTTAGTATCCATTTATAAAATGGTGCTTAAGTCTGTGACATAAATTTTGAGGAGACCAAATTCAAGGAATCCTTTCTCCATTGTATTTGGTGTGCTTATGCAACTGGCATCTGATTTTAAGAAATAAAATGAGAATTTACTCTATTTTTAAAACTGGATATAGGTCAATTTAAGGTTAAAGATACAGCACACTCTGGCTTTTTGGACAATTTTTTTTTTTAGAGAAGTTTGCTTTTGAGAAGGTGGACGCATAAATACGTCTCCCCCGCCCCACAGCAGCAGTTAAAAATCCATTCAGAGGTTTTAAGCAAAGTTCACTTGATTGTAGGTCAGTACCCAGTGGATAAATCACAAAATTGCTTCAAATAATGTACGTGATTTGCTTTCTGCCTGTTGAGGAGAAGCTCTGAGCTGAGAAAGCGTGAAGTAAGAATTGTTTCCTCACCCCTAAGGTTACTGCCCCTGTCACAGCTGAAGTCACCATCAAGGAAACACACAGAAGCAGCTTAAAATGCAACTGTTCTCATCAATCTGCTACAGGCAGCAGAAAACAAATGACTGTGGATCCTATCTTTGTCAGCAGCAGGGCATTTGTTAAAGTAAAAAAGATAAGAGCAAAGAAAGAGACAAGAAATCCCTTGGCAAAGAACATAAGTGAAATATGCCACCAAAAGTGCAGGGCCTTCAAAAATAGTCTCTTATAATCACTGAGGTCTGTGAGGCTGGCAGAGTGTAATGTTTTGGTGAATGTGGTAGGTGTAAATGTTCCCCTTTAGAGTTCTAGGCTATTGACCCCCTGCTGCAGGAATAATCTTTCTCAAGCACCATTTTCATCATGTCTTTCCTACTCAAGGACCCTTAGGGCAGAGCACCCTGGTGCCTACCATATTAAACCCAAACTCTTCAGCCTGGTAACCTCAGTGGTCCTCTCCAACTGATCTTTGCTTCTGTTGTACCAGCAAACAGACACTCTTCAATCCATTCAAGTAGATTGACTTGCTTTCCTCTGTGTAAATTTTTTTGTTTTTAATGAAACTAGCTTTAAGTATCTGCTCCTCTTTCTCTTGCAGTCTTGGATATTCTCCTTATTTCCAGAAGTACACACTCCCACGTAGACTTCTTCTCCATGCCTGCCAAAGGCTCTGCAATTAGCTTTGAAATTGGCTTCCCTCAGGAAGTCTTCCCTAGGTAACCATAGTCCTATTCTGTTCATTTTGATTCTCTGTCCCTCTGCTCAGTCTGTACTATTTTTCCCATATGTGTTATTTTGTGCTATGGATTTCACTTCTATAAGCTTGATGCCCCAAGCTAGAGTCAAAATATAACAGTGGTCGTCTATGGGGTTGCACAGAGTCGGACATGGCTGAAGCGACTTAGCAGCGGCATGTTTTATGTTTGTTTTCCGAATGACTTGATCATCATTCATTCATTTTATTTACTCAATAAATATGCATTATTTAACTGCTCTGTTAGAACTATTGCTGAAGTTTGAGTCCAGGGAATTCCCTGGTGGTCCAGTGGTTAGGACTCTGAGCTTTCACTGCCAAGGGCCTGAGTTTGATTCCTGGTTGGGGAGTTGAGATCCTGCAAGGAATGATAAGGGGGAGAAAAGACATTATGTCATCACGGAGGTAAGGAATGAAGGAAGAGTATTGTACTTTGGGGCAAGAGAGAGTTTAATGAAGAAGAAATGATTAATAGGAATGTTGCTGAAAGGTTGAAGATAAAAAGAAAAGGTCACTGAGCTGGTGATTATATGTCTAAATTTTATGACCCATGAAGGGTTATATCATTAATTTTTGAGACCACCAGGTCAATTCTAAATAATTGAAGCCATGTGGCAAGGCCAAAACAAACAAACAAACAAAATACCCAGTACTTCTCATTGTCAATATTAAAAAATAAATGTGAGTCCAAAAATAGACAAGAAATGGTTCCAGTTTGGGGGAATAATTAAATTCAAGACCAAAGTGTTCTGTGAGTGCAGAAGTTCAGATAAAGTTTTCTGAAAGAAGCAGCCTCATCTTTATATATATTACATTCAAGATAAACCAGGGATTTCTGGGAAAGAAGAAACAAGATGGAAAATCTCTTTAATATGAAGTAATAAGTGTATTTGTAGAAATTTGGAACATAAACGTGGTTCTTAAAAACCTCTCTCTTAGCTTCATGTTAGCACAAACATTTTTCTTTCATGGGAAGGCTTGCTGAATGCAAGTTTATTTCAGAAATTTGATTTCCGTAAATAAATGCCATGCTAGGTTTTGCATATTCTAGAATTATTTAGAATTGACCTGGTGGTCTCAAAAATTAATGTTATAACCCTTCATGGGTCATAAAATGTAGACATATAATCCCCAGTGACCTTTTCTTATTATCTTCAACCTTCCAGCATCATTCCTGACTATTAATCATTTCTTCTTCATTACACTCTCTCTTGCTCCAAGGTACAATACTCTTCCTACATCCCTTACCTCTGTGCCAACATAATGTCTTTTCTCCCCTTATCATTCCTTGTGAATATGAGGGATTTGCATGTTTTAATAATTGTTGGTTGCTTTCTTCTCTATATTCTAACCCGTGTATGTTCTGTAGAACAGAGGTGACCTTTTTCTTTCCTGGCTCATCCTCAAGAGAGGAAAACGTTTTAATGTAACTGATGAGAATTTGAGATATTGCTTGAGTCTCATTTACTATAGGGTGAGGCCACCCCGGGCAGCTTTCCCTTTTGTGCTGCCCACTAGCAGCCTTCATGGGATGAGGGGCACTGAGGAAATCCTAAACCTTTAGAACAGATTTCATCGTAGCACATTTTTACTTCTACCTCTCCTGAAAATGGAAAGGAATTAATATGATTATAAACATCCAGTCTTCAATCCAGCCATCTTGCTTCCCAATGTGTCTATGACTCTATCTTCTTCATTAGCTGAACTCCTTCTGTTGCTGTAGTTGGAGGGCTGTGGCTGTTTTGTCCTCTCTTCTCTTCTCTTCTTTTTTATTCTTCTGCATGGCAGACTCTCTGGGCCATCTGAACACTAGATTCTTAATCCAGGTAATAATGTGTAATACAATATAGAACTGAAGCTGCTGCTATTACTATGTCATTGAGAAATTATTTTATTGAGAAATAAATTATTTTAGGACAAGATAAATCTGGTATTAAAACCAGAGTTTCAGTATAAAGACTAATTTGTGTGGTTGAATAGACTTATCTTCATTATTAACATGGTTTGATTCTTTTACTTTTCCCCATTAATTTATTTTGTCATTTGCAGGTCATTCAAGAGTACTTAAGTCTCATGTGAGCTACAGAGCATAAATATATGAAATTTTTGTGTTAAATGTTAATTCTAGATACTTGTTTCCATTTTGGAAGCTATACTGTTCATTTTATATATGTCTTTTATATATGTATACACACATACATTTTATATATACACATATTTATTTTTACACAGAGAGAGAAATTGATTTTAAGTTATTGGCTCATGTGATTATGGCAGCTGTTGTGTGTGTGTTGTGTATTAGTTACTCAGTTGTGTCTGACTCTTTGCAACCTCATTAGCTATAAGCTGTCAGGCTTTTCTAACCATGGAATTCTCCAGGCAGGAATACTGGAGTGGGTAGAAGGGGATCTTCCCAACCCAGGGATTGAACCCAGGTCTCCTGCATTGCAGTCAGCTTTTTTACCAATCTCCCGAGTGGTCCAGCAGGCTGAAGACCCAGCGTAGAATCAATGTGAAGTTCAAGTCCAAAGGCAGTCTGCTGGTAAAGCCCCCTGTTTTGGTGGAAGCCGTGTCCTTATTGTATTACAGTCTTTAACTGATTGGCTGAGTCATACCCACATGATGGAGGATAGCCTGCTGTACTCAAAAATCCATGCATTTAAATGCTAATCTCATCTAAAAAAAAATCCTCACATAAACATCCAGAATAATGTTGAATAAATATCTGGGCACTGTGACCTAGCTAAGTTGATACATAAAATTAGCCATCACAGAAGTCAGAAGTTTTCTTCTTTTCCTTATTTTAGGCCATATTAAAAGTTATAGAAGAGGGTGGGATGATTTGAGAGAGTGGCATTGTAACATGTATGATATCATAAGTGAAACGAATCACCGGCCTAGGTTTGATGCAGGATGCAGGATACTTGGGACTGATGCACGGGGATGATCCAGGGAGATGGGGTGGGGAGGGAGGGGGTCGAGATTGGGAGCTCATATACACTCGTGGCTGATTCATGTCAATGTATGGCAAAACGAATACAGTATTGTAAAGCAAAACAAATTAAAAAATAAAAATTTAAAAAAATAAATAAAAGTTATAGAAGAAACTGTGTTCAAGGATTATCTTCTGAATCCATTTGACTTGACATAAACTCATGTATCACAGTCTCTATCACTGTCACATAATCACAACCATGATATACTCTTAGCATTGTCTCTGTATTATCCACAGAAGTATTTTTAATTAACTGGCTAATTAACTAATAAAACAACCTAAGCATTCATCAATGGGTATATGGATAAGGAAAGTGTGCATATATGAGATGGAATATTATTCAACTACTAAAAAGAAAGTTATCATTTTTTACAACGTGGATGGAAGGTGAGGCTAAGTAAAATAAATCTCAAGTGAAATAAGTCAGACAAAGGCAATTACAATATAATCTCATTTATATGTGGTCAAAAAACAAAACCCCAGGACTGAACTCCCAGATATAGAGAACAGATTTGTGGTTGCCAGAGGGCTGGATGGGGGGTGGGTAAAGTCAGTTGAGGGGGGTCAGAAGGAACAAATTTTCAGTAATAAAAATAAATAAGCCCTATGGATGTAATTTACTGCATGAGGACTATATTATACTGCATTTTGTATATTTGAACATTGCTCAAAGAGTTAATCTTAAAAGTTCTTATCACAAAAAAAAGAATTTTAACCAAGTAGTGATAGTTGTTAACAAAACTTACTATGGTAATCATCTGGCAATATATACATGCATCAAATCATTATCTTGTGTACCTAAAACTAATACAATGTCATATGATAGTCATATCTCAGTTAAAAAAACCAGTGATGCATACATACTGAGCACTTGTTAAACTCTATGCTCTAGTCCAGGTACTGTCCATGGCAGCCTGTTCTTGTGAAGCTTACATTCTATTGAGAACCTCAGTTCAGTTCAGTTCAGTCAGTCAGTCGTGTCTGACTCTTTGCAACCCCATGAATCGCAGCACGCAAGGCTTCCCTGTCCATCACCAACTCCCGGAGTTCACTCAAACTCACNATTTGCTGGCATATTGAGTGCAGCACTTTCACAGCATCATCTTTTAGGATTTGAAATAGCTCAACTGGAATTTAAGCTGTATAATCAAATACAATGCTACAATGATTTTATTAGTGAACAGACAGAAAGAGAACTTTGGCTCTTATTGGAAAATGTAATGAAGACAAAGTTTTCAAGTGTAAACATATATCTGAGCTGGCCAGATAAGGCAGTGTGTGAGGCTTGTTGGTGGAAACTGATGATCTGGAGAGTAAAGATTTTGTCAAAGGGAGTTTCTTATACCAAGTTCCAGTGAGTTATCATCATGCAGGTAATTCAGCAGATAAATTTTAAATCTGAGACTTCTGATGTAGTAGTTTGGCATATTAATTATGTACATTAAGGGAAAGAAAAGTGAAAGTGAAGTTGCTTAGTNAAACTGATGATCTGGAGAGTAAAGATTTTGTCAAAGGGAGTTTCTTATACCAAGTTCCAGTGAGTTATCATCATGCAGGTAATTCAGCAGATAAATTTTAAATCTGAGACTTCTGATGTAGTAGTTTGGCATATTAATTATGTACATTAAGGGAAAGAAAAGTGAAAGTGAAGTTGCTTAGTTGTGTCCCACTCTTTGTGACCCCATGGATTGTAGCCTAAGAGGCTCCTCTGCCCATGGGATTTTCCAGACGAGAATGCTGGAGTGGGCTGCCATTTCCATCTCCAGGAGATCTTCCCAACCCAGGGATCAAACCTGGGTCTCCCCCATTGTAGGCAGATGCTTTACCCTCTGAGCCACCAGGGAAGTCGGGGGAAAGAAACATGCATTTATTTTATCTGTGCCAGTCATTGTAAAAGTAACTATCATACATGTTGTCTCATTGAATCTTCACAATTATATCAGAGATACTTTTCAGAGAACAGAGCTATGCCAGAAGGCAGTTTCTAATTTGAAAAGTCATCAGCTGCTGTGGCAATAAGTTGGAGATCTGGACTCACACATGCCCTGTCGCACAGTTAGGTCAGTCAGTAAAATGGTCTGTGTAAATGAGATTCATCCAATTTTGTCGGAGCCACCATGAGTTGATGGCTGTCAGATACCAGAGACATGTGTAAATTTCAAAATTGTTTTCTGAGAATTAGTGAAATACTCTTAACTTGTCACATGTATCAAGGTTATAAAATAGTTGAGAGTGAGAGTTATTTTTGGAAGAATTTCTTTCTTGTAAGCTATGCTAGGAACCCCACTCTCAGAAAGAGAAGGGATAGGACTATTGATCCATCACCAAAGCCCAGGAAAAAAGAATGGCTTCCGTGGGATTAATTTAGAAAACATTTGTCTCCCAAATCCCCTTTGGAAAATCTCAAGAACAAGAAATGACTAAGTAATATTCCATTTTTTGCAAGCACCATGGCTTAAACACATTATTTGTTGGCGGGCATTTGGGCTGTTTGTGTGTCTTAGCTAGTGCTACCATGAATATTTGGGTGTATGAATCTCTCCAAATGAGAATTTTTATTTTTTCCAGATATATAACCAGGGGTGGGAGTGTTGGATTGTATGCTAGCTCTATTTCTTGATTTTTCAGCACCTCCATACTGTTCTCTATAGTAGCTGTGCCAATTTACATTCTCACCACATTATAGGAGGGTTCCTTTTTTCTCCACAGCCTTTCCAGTATTTAATATTTATAGGCTTTTTGAGCATAGCCAATCTGACAGGTGTGAGGTGATACCCTATAGTGGTTCGATTTGCATTTCTCTGATAATTAGCTTTGCTAAGCCCCTTTTCATGTGCCTGTTAGCCATCTGTATGTCTTCTTTGGTGAAATAATCTATTTAGGTCTTCTGCACTTTTTTTGGTTGTTTGCTTTCTGATAATGAGGTGTACAAGCTATCTGTATATTTTGGATATTAACCCCTTGCCAGTCACATCATCTGCAAATATTTTTCTCCTGTTCCATAGATTGTCTTTTCATTTTGTTGGTTTCCTTTTCTATCCAAAGCTTTTAAGTTTAATTAGGTCCCATTTGTTTAATCTTGATTTTGTTTTGCATTGAGAGACTGATCTAAGACAGTATTGCCACAACTTATGTCTGAGAATGTTTGTCTATATTCTCTTCTAGGAGATTTATGGTGCTATGTCTTAGGTCTCTAAAACATTTTGAGTTTATTGTTGTATATGGTGTGAGGGCGCATCCCAAGTTCATTGATTTGCACGAGAATGTCCTGCTTTTCAGACTCAACTTGCTGAAGAGACTGTTTTTTTCTCTATTGTATAGTCTTGCCTTCTTTGTTATAGATTAACTGACTGTAGGTGGGTGAGTTTGCTTGTGAGCTCTCTATTCTGTCCCATTTTTGTGCCAATACCATGCTTTTTTGATTACCGTAATCAATACTGTACTATTGACTGAAGTCTGGGAGAATTATGCTTGCAGCTTTGTTCTTTTTCCTCATGATTGCTTTAAAAAAGAATGAAATATTACATTTTCAGAAACATGGATGGACCTAGAGAATACCGTATTAAGTGTGGTAAGTCAGACAGAGAAAGATAAGCGTTATATGATATTGGTTGTACCTGGCATCTAAGAAGTACTATAAATGAATTTATGCACAAAACATAAAACAGATTCACATAGAAAATAAACTCAGTGGGGAAAGGGAGGTTGGAAGGAGTAAACTAGAAGTATGGCATTAACAGATACAAACTATTATATCTAAAATAGATAATCAACAAGGATTTACTATATAACAGGGAACAATATTTAATATCTTGTGATAACTTATAATAGAAAATAACCTTAAATATATATGTATGAATCACTTTGCTATACACATGAAATTAACAAAATATTGTAAATAAAGTATATTTCAATTAAAAACAAAATGGAGAAATGATACTTTAGAGGAGCCAGAGATGGTTTATTTGATGGTAGAAGCTAAAGAGAACTGCTGCTGCATTATTACCAGGTTGCGGAAAATAATATATAGACCAATGTGTTAGTAGTCATAAGTGAGCGCAGCAGCATGAGTTTATATCTGATACTGTACAAAGAGGAAGAAATCTAACTGGCATTGCTAGATATCTACTGATTGTGGAAACACTAAATAATGAGCTGATAGTACATCACTTGGAAATCAAGGGAAATGCAGATAATAGCCCCAGCAAAGGGGGATTACTGAAGAACGTACAAAAATGTTTCATATGAGAGAATAGTTTTAAATATTGGACAAGCTCATAGAACCTGAAGCCAGGTCATGACATCAGTGTTCAAGTAAGAACTTCACAACTTACAATTCTATCCTTTCTATTGCCCAAGCTGGGAAAGCACAAACTTCCCTCATGACAATGATGATAATATGTAAAACAAATACTGATACTGTTATTGGTAATAATTTCAGTAAATGTTAATTGGGATTTTATTATCTCTGGATTAACTTTTCCTGCAAAGGGCTAAATAGTAAGGCTAAATAATAACTATACTTTGTAACTTAAGTGGTCTGTCTTAACTTTTCAGCTTGGCTATTTTTAGCATGAATGCCTCAAAGATAATATGTACATGAGTGGGAGTGGCTGTTTCAACAAACCTTTATTTATGAAGATAGGCAACAGGTTGGATTTTTTCCCTTTGGCTGTAGTTTACCAGTGACTACAAAATAAGTTCTGGATATATTTTTGATCAATAAGGAAATTTAGTCAGGTTAATCAGTAGCTATAAAGTTATCCATCAGATACTATAAATACTAAACTACTAGGTCTCTATTATTTAACAAATTAATTCAAACAAATGTCTATAGTACAGAGATCTAAGAGTATAGATTAGATAAAGAGAAGTAATATTCACAAATTCTTATGAGATCAGTATGATCTTGATGACAAGGCAGAAAGTAAGAGAGAAAATTATAAGTAAATATAATTTGTAGAAACATACAAAAATTAGAAATAATTATTGTTAAATTCATTTTGACTATATATAAAAGAGATTAACATATCATACACAGGTGAGTTTATCCCCAAAATGCAAAAATGTTAGAAAGTCTATCAGTGTAATTCTGCATATTGATGTTGTAACAAATAACAATATGATTATCTCAACAGACTGATGAAAAACATTTGATACAACTTATCACTCATTAATATCAAACATTAATGATAAAATAATATTTCATTAAACTTGAAAAAGATTTACAATTTCTTACTCTGATAAAGGAACACTACTTAAAATTAAACAATATCACTAAGAAAATCTATTAAGTATTTCCTTTAAAGTTAAGAGTTGGGAAATGAGGTCTGTTTTCTCCATTTTAATTCTATCTGTGATGCAAACTACTGGTGAGCACAAAAATGAAGGTGAAGTAAAGAAGGAGAATAAAAATTACAAACAAAAAGAAGTTATAATCATCCACAGATCAGTTGTGATCATATAGAAGTCTCAAAACTATCTAAAAAATACTGAATATAGAAATAAAGCAGTTTGGCTGTTTATAAAGTTGACATAGATGAATCAATGGTTTTTCTAGATAACTTTTAGAAATTATAATTTGTAAAGGTCAGTTACACTAGGAACAAAAATATGAAATATCTAGATATAAATGCAAGTGATGTTTGTGATCTGTATGAAAAAAAA